>NEWO01001350.1:45761-65591 GCA_003013225.1 Phalaenopsis aphrodite | reverse complement strand
GATGCCTTGGTGGCCTGCAAATCATTTGGATGCCTTGATGGGGACATCCTGCTGGCTCAGTTGATTTAAGCTTTGATTTTGGAAGATTTACATTCATACCACTCAATTCCTATTTATTTAAATCAAATTTTGGGATTTTCTGAATTTGGAGATAACAAATTTATGGAAGATTTTTTTTTGCATACATGCCATTTTACCCATGCATGAAGGTGTATTTCACTTTTTATGTGATATGAAGATTTGGAAAGTATAAATGTAAAAATCAAAGTTTAGTTGTTAGATATGTTAGCATATAAGAACTGGGTGGTGTGTATGTAAATGCTTCAAAGGAAGAACTAATCCTATTTTTTTATCTACTACTTCACAGTAAATGAAAAAAATAGTACAATGTTTGCTGTGAACCGTAGAATAGGACCATTTGCTTTGTCACAATCATTTTTTTTATTGAAAGATTTACGTGCATACCACTCGATTCTTCTGCATTCATAAATGACAAAATTACATAGCCGAGCTTCAGAAAACAGCTTGTCAATGTTTTAAAAACAGATATCAACTTTAAAATAGAAATTTATGTTGATTATTGTTGTAGTGAAATTGGAAGCATCTAATGTATGGTTATGGAAGCATCTAATGATGAATCATCTAATGCTGATTTATAAGAATCTATATGTAGTTTGGATGGCCCCATGCTATGTATACAGCTTGGATGACAACCACTACTATGGTATGACCCATTGTGGCCGAAATTTTGGATGGTTTCAATTTTGGTTCTTTTGAAATCAAACTAATGCTGAAGTTGTAGTCTATTTTTAGTTTCATTTTTATGGTTGTGAAGCTGTATTCTATTTTGTATCATTGCAAAATATTGCAATAAAGTCTATGCAATATTGTTGAAGCTGTAATACAATAACAATGCAGTACATGCTCCGTGCTCTCTATGCAGTGGCGGCTTCTCCGTTAGATATGCAATATTGTTGAAGCTTCATTACATAAAGATTTGGTGTTAGATAATTAAAGACACAATAATATGAAGTCTTATGCAGTAGAACCTTTTCCTCCTTGCTATTTTCTGACTTTAAAGTATAGACATTAGAAGCAACATGATTTGTTGTTCGAGTGTGACAGAAAATGGTGGTTGCAACCGTGCTTTCCATCTTCGAAATCTTTATATAGCTTCGATACATGGAAGTTTTTATATAGCTTGGATACATGGAAGTTCTTATATAGCTTGGAAATCTTTATATGGTTGCTTTATATAGCTTGGTTAGATGAGAAATGTATGCGTCTGTTGATATAAAACTGATTTATTTCTAGTGTTGTTAGGAGAAAATCCTTACTCATCCAACTCTTTGCTGTCTTTTTTCATTGGTCTTTAAGCCAAGGAATCCTTAATGGCAAGTATGATGATTCATGTGTCAAACACATAGCAATATTCTTTGGTCTTTGCTCTGAGTTCATGTAGGCTCAAATGGGGTATTGTTTGGTATTGTACAGAGAATTATTTCATCATGGTGAAGTGCTTTAACCCATTGAATGGTTCCAAATTCCTTGGATTATATTAGTTAGTTTGTATACTGATGTTTTTAATGAAGTTCTATATTACTTATTTGGTCTCCTTATGAAAGGAAAGGTTCAAAATTATCCCATGTTTGTGATCTTATTGCATTGGTATGTACACTGCAGTTGCTAATCAGCAGTTGATACGTTCATTAATGGTGGCTGCATACGCACAGTCACATTTTTAAAAGGAAAGGTTCAAATTTATGCCATGGTTGTAATCTTACTGCATTGGTATGCACACTAAAACCATGCTTCTTATATAACTTCATTAGCTGGTACTTCAGCTGTGGAAGATGGAAGTGTATGTTTGCAAATCTTATACAGTTTCAGCTTTGGATGAACTTTGAGAAGCTGGGAGTATAAATTTGTGTTCAAACCTCATCATATATTGCAAATTGGGTGTTTTTTTTATGTAACCCGTACCTGGAAGCAGTTCTATTTTATTGTGCCTTCTTTTTGTAATATTCTTATTGCATTGCGCTTTATTCTTGGTTCTACTATCATGCACTACAAAATGTCACGACACTATGGTATGATTATGGAAGCATCTAAAATATGGTATGATATTCTGTTACTCTTATGAAGTTAATAAGAGTGCTTAGATGCAGGTGGCCAAATAACTCTGTTGCAACAATTGCTTTCACAATTTGGTATGTTAAGTTTCTTTTTTTTTTTATTCCCTCAAGTTTTTGACTGATTAACGCTTTTTAACATAATTGCAGGACAATGAGCTCGAGATATTCAAGGAAGTCGGGGCAAATGATGTGCCGATGTGGGCTACCTTCATTGCTTTTCACATCACGACAGACACATAGTTACGGACGACAATTCTACAGGTGCCCGCGGTGGGGACAAGGACCGGAGGACTGCAAATTCTTCAGGTGGGCCGACAGTGGAACTATTTCTGTGCTCTCAATTGGACACAACTGCTAGGAGTTTAATAGTTCCACAACAGGAGAACGTCACATGTGGTTTGAGTTCTTCCGTTTCTACAATATCGCAGT
Source organism: Phalaenopsis aphrodite (assembly GCA_003013225.1). Classification (NCBI taxonomy): domain Eukaryota; kingdom Viridiplantae; phylum Streptophyta; class Magnoliopsida; order Asparagales; family Orchidaceae; genus Phalaenopsis; species Phalaenopsis aphrodite. The sequence continues at coordinate 63,027 of NEWO01001350.1, read as the reverse complement.
CGGACAGGTTTGCTCAGGGTTTTGGAGTGTCAGATGCAGGTGGCATGGGTCGTGATATGCTGCTACATTATAAAGTCAACATTATCATATTTCTACTTATCATTTTAACGTGTTATTTTTTCTTCTTTATGGGCTCTTATTATACTTTGTAGTAGTATGTACATATGCGTTTAACTTTTTTATGTGTAACATATTTGTTTGATGTGATCGGATATGTTTTATTTATATGAATATAAATCAACTTTTTGGTATTTTCTTGTCTGAACAATTATCTTTAATTTTGTTGAGAAAAGCACCGATTCTGCTGCATAGATTATACATTTTAATGAAAAAAAATTCCAAATAAGTTGTTTACAAAACGCACTAACCAAACAGCTAAACTGCTTATTCAGGACAGGGGCAAAAGGGTCAATTTTTCACAATCAGCTATTTTCCATAAGCGCCAACCAAACAGCCAGACAGCTTATCGGATCAGCTGCTCATCAGCAGATTATCAGGATAAGCTGCTTATCAGCAGAAGCTGGATAAGCTGTAGCTGCCCCAAACAGACCCTTAGTTATTTTGAAAAATTATTTATATAACGCCTATAGAAACCAACATGTCCCAGAAAAGTTCTTACCTCTTTGATTGTAGTCGGTGGTGAGAATTTTTTAATAACTTAAATTTTTACAAGATCTACTTCCATGCCATTTTCAGAAATTTTATGCCCAATTACAATTCCTCATGCAATCATAAATTAACATTTTTCCCAATTTAGTGGTAGGTTGATTTTTTCACATAATTCTAGAACTTTTTTTAAATTATTTAAGCATAACTCAAATGAAGTTCCGAACGTAGAGAAATCATCCATAAATACTTCCATTCCATACTGAATCAAATTACAAAATATTGACATCATACATCTTTGAAATATTATAGGTGCATTGCGTAGTCCAAAAAGCATTCTATGAAAAGCAAATGTTCCATAAGGGCTTGTAAATGTTGTCTTGTCTTGATCCTCATGAGCAATTGGAATTTGATGAAAACCGGTATATCCATCTAAAAATTAGTAATATTTATTTCTAACCAATTTATCCAACATTTGAACTAGAGAGGGTAAATGAAAGTGATCTTTCCAGGTGGCCAAGTATAATTTTATATAATCTATACAAATTCACCAACCAATTACTTGCCTTATTGGAATTAATTCATTTTTCTCATTTACTTCAACGGTCACTCCTCCTTTTTTTGGAACACAGTGAATTAGGCTTACCCATACACTATCTGAAATAGGATATATAATTCCAGCATCTTACCATTTTAAAATTTCTTTTTTAACAACTTCCTTCATTATGGGGTTTAATCTTCTTTAAGGATCAGCTTTAGGTTCTTATTGTTTATCTAATAAAATTCTATGCATACAAATTGAATGACTAATTCTTTTAATATCTGCTAAAGTTCATCCAAAAGCCTTTTTATATCTTTTTCAACATTTCTATTAATTTTTGTTCTTGAATTTTATTTAAATTAAAGGATACAATAACAGACAATGTAGATGAATCTCCTAAAAATACATATTTTAAATGGGCAGGTAATACTTTTAGTTCAAGTTTAGGTGGTTTAATACTTGAAGGAATGAGATTTTTATTATTATTTTCTAACAAATCTAATGTTTCAAATTTGTCCTGAATATAATCTAAATTTTCTTCTTTTATTTTATCCTCATTTTCACTAAAATCTTCTTGCTTTAATTTCTCTTTAAACTCTTTCTTAAATTACCCATTACTTAGATAATCAGTAACTTCCATCCTAAAACATTCATTGTCTTTTTCTATTGCAGGGTATTTCATAGCTTCTACAATATTAAATTTTACTTCTTGATCGTCAACTCTCATTATTAATTATCCTTTTTGCACATCTATCACAGCTCTCTCTGTTGCAAGAAATGATCTCCCCAAAATAATAGAAATTTCTTTATCTTCCTTCATATCTAGTACTATAAAGTCTATAGGGCAAATAAATTTATCCACTTTTACTAATGCATCATCTATAACTTCTTTAGGATAAGTGATTGATCGATCAGCTAACTGAAGAGTTATAGTAGTAGGTGAAATCTCTCATAAATCTTAACTCTTAAAAATTGATAGAGGCATAAGATTGATACTTGCTCCTAAATAACATAAGGCTTTTCCATAAAACTTTTCGCCAATCACACAAGGTATAGTAAAACTACCAGTATCTTTTAACTTTTCAGGAAGCTTTTTCTGGATAATAGCGCTATACTCTTCACTAAGTGCAATATTCTCGTGATCTGCAAACTTATTTTCTTGTTTAGTATATCTTTCATAAATTTCACAAAACATGGCATTTGTTCCAAAGCCTCAATGAAAGAAATGTTTATCGTTAACTTTTTAAGGATTTCCAAAAATTTTGTAAATTATTTGTCTTTATTCTTCTGTTTTAGTCGTTGAGGAAATAGAGGTAATGGTTTTTTCCAAAGGAACTTGTGTTTGTTCATTTTCATTATGGTTACTTTCCATCTCTTCCTTCTCCTCATCAACTTTTGTCTCTCTTTAGATTCTTGTTTCAACTTCTTTTCTACTTTCTAATTGAATTGCTTTAATTTGTTCTTTATTTTAATCTTTGGCATTTAATTCTACCGTACTCGGAAGATTTTCTGAAGGTCTGTTACTAAGTGTAGTAGCAATATGTCCTAAATGATTTTCATTATTTCTAATAGCAGCTCCTTGATTTTATATTTGATTTCCCATATTCAACATTATCTCTTCCATCGTTAACTTCTTTTGTTTAACTTGTGGGTTAGGGTTAGAGTTAAATCCAGGAGGATAATAAGGTCAATAATTAGAATTTCCTTGATTATTTAAATTTTCTTAGGGGTTCATTGAATTATTATAATTATTACAACTAAAGTTAAGGTGATTTTTCCATCCAGGATTGTAATAGTTAGCATAACGATAGTTATTTCAATTATGAATAGTATTCAAAGTTTCATAAGATTATTGATTATCAATTGTATGTCCTAGTGATTTTCCTCTAATACTGGTGGTTTTTTAGAATAGTTCACTCAAATTTGATCAATCTTTTTTGATATAGTAATTATTTGAGATGATTAAATAGACATTGTATCAGATTCATGAATACTAGCTACTCTGTTAGGATTTACCCCTTCAGAGAGCCATTGAAAATTAATAGTAGACATTTCTTCTATTAAAGAGTATGCTTCATCAAAAGGTTTTGACATTAAAGATCCACCTGCAGCACCATCTATAATAGATCTAAGGAATCCTACTAATCCATTGTAAAAGATTTGAATTATTAACCAATCTGGTAAAGCATTGTGTGGACATTTCCTAAGGAGATCCTTAAATCTTTCCTAGGCTTCATATATCGATTCCCCTTCAAACTGAAAAAAAAAGATGTAATGTCATTTCTAAGCTTAACGGTTTTCGAGAGTGGAAAATATTTTGCAAAGAATTTTTGTGATAGTTCTCCCCAAGTTTTGGTAAATCCACGTGCTAATGAGTTTAACCAAGCTTTGGCTTTATCCTTTAATGAAAAAGGAAAAAGTCTAAGCCTAATAGCATCATTAGACACTTCGTCATATTTAAAAGTAGCACAAATCTCAAGAAAACTAGAAAGATGTAAGTTACGATTTTCAATAGGAGTCCAAACTCATTATTTTGTACCATTTGGATAATAACAGGTTTAAGCTCAAATAAATTAGCAGTAACATCAGGATTTTGAATAGTTAAGTGAAGTTCATCTCCTGTTGGATTAGCATAATCTTTTAAAAGTCTTTGCGATTTTCATTAATTTGATTATCCAAGTTATTCGTCATTTTGTTCAAAATTTTAATTTCTCATTTTTGTTTTCAAAATTTTCTATTATTACGTTCTAATTCTAAATCATAAGGTACTAAACCTTCAAATCCAATATTTTACATAAACAAATATAATAAGCAATCTTAAAAATACCCTTAAATATATAGTTATATAATTTTGGATTTTTTTGATTTTATAATTTTTTTGATATTTTTTATTTTGTATATTTTTATCTTTAAATTTTCTAATTTACCTAATCCATTTAATTTACCATTACCTTCCCCGGCAACGGCGCCAAAAACTTGATCCCGGAAAATATAGTTTTGAAAAATTTATAAAATTGACTATGCTTTGCAACGGCGTCAAAAACTTGATGTGGTATTTTATGAATAATAATGTTAAGAACTTATAGTTGTGATTCTACACGAGTATACGTATCGTCATCAAATAATCTAAGACTTTCTGATTTAGTACCAAATATCATTCTAAAGAAGACAGTTTAAATTCAAAATGATAAATTAAGTAGGAAATTTACAGAAATCAAATGAAATTACTATCACTAATTTCAAAAGTTTAAGATATTATCAAAGCTACATTATTTACTACTAGTAGAATTTAAAAGCAGGATTTAAAATTAATAACTACTAAACTATGTTTATATGATGATGTTTTCTAATAAGAAAAAAACATCTTTCCCACTACAATAAGTTTTTGGTGAAACGAGATAAGATAAAAGGTTTAAATATCTATTGTGCCAAATAGGAGCAATTTAATTCTCTACCCTGATTCAGTGTTATAGAAAATCATTGGCTAATCTTAGGTTTAGCCCCTAAATCTGTGGCTAAGCTAGAAGGATACTGGCTTCCACTCTAAAGCTCCCACTTCCCTTCCTCTGAAGGCTAACTCTCACTTTAATTTTTAAACACTAAGAACAAATTGGGGATTTTTAATCTGTCACCCTAGAAATCTCCAATTTTACACCCAAAAAAGTATAATTCCCTATTTATTTGCACTAAATTTCATGAACGAAATACTCCTTCATGGACCTAAATGTGATTCTCAATCTATTGTAGAACTCATACTCCATTTCTCGGATCATATGTTTCACAACATATTTTAACAATTCAATTGGCCATATCGAAAAGTAAATTAAGAGCAGAGTTGAAAAATCATCACAATTTATTCTAAATTTTAACATTGGCACATCCACATTATCTCTTCATTTCACCATATCTCAGAGTAAGGAGAAAGATAAAGGAATCTACTCAGACTCTATGAGAAAGATTTAACAGAACACAAATTTCATATATAAATGAGAGTTCATACAATAATAATAAACAAAGAACACTTATCTGAAACTCTTTCTTAAAGTAAATCTTTTGCAGCCTCTCTTAGGAAATGTAGGAAGAAGAAATCTCTCAGTTCTCTTCCTCTCCAACATTTCATAGAGAAGAATTCACACTTAAACTCACCACAAAAACTCAAAACTATAAAAACAATAACTCACTGATGGTGTGAAATGTCGTGAAATGTAGGTGTGTGAAGAGGAAAATTGAAATGAGTTGAAGAAGTTGAAATGGTGCGAGGGGGGAGGGGTGTTTCTGATCAAATTTTGGCCCTAAATAAAGCCTAGATTGGTTCTCCAATAAGTGCTTCCAAAAACTCTTCAAAAAGCATCCAAATTCGTCAAATCTTCTACGAACAGGCTCTGCACCAACACTGGCGCTGTCGGTGCCATAGACAATATATTTAATTCCTTTGTCTCGGTCAAACAATGTCGTTGGTGCCCTTTTTAGCATCTTCGGTGCTAAACAATTCTTAACTTCTCCATTTTTTCTCCAAATTCATTCTTTTTTGCTTCCTTTTTGCTCTAAGTCCTCAAAATCAATAACCTGCAATAAAACATAGAAAAAACCTTCCATTAAAGTGCAATATCACAAAAAATGAGTATAAAATATGGGTTTAAAAATGCATATATTTTTAGTGTATCACTTCCCCACCCTCTCCTCTCCTTTCTTTGCTAGAGGGTGACCTTTTGAAGGTTGCTCATTTGAGAATCTATAATTAACTCATCAATGAAATAGAAGCTTTTTCCTTAAAAAAATATTTGAAAAGGAAATTTTATTAAATGTAGATCAAGTGACAAGTTTGAAATGAGGGGATCCAAGAGGTCCCAATCAAGTAAAAAAAAGAGAGAGTGGGGGGGGGGGGGGGGGGGGGGATGGGGGGGGAAGGGGAGGAGGAGGGAGAAACAGAAAAATCAAGTGAGCAGAGACCTAGGCTAGTTAGCTACTTGACAATTCTATTTCCTTCTTTGTAGATGAAAGAAAATTGCACATTAAGGAGTCTAAGAGATTTGATCTTATGAACCCATTGTGAGTGATGCCATGAGGAATACACTTCTACTAACAAAAGTTGCAACAAAACTGTAGAATCCACCTCCAAATGTATATGCTCCCACTGGTTTATTATGGCAAGTCTTAGGGGCTAGAAAACAGCAATGAGTTCAACCTCAAGAGCATCCAAGCCAAAGACTGAGGCATGGAAGAACAAGATGCAGTGCCCAATCTGGTTCCTGAAGATCCCTCCAAAACCACCACCAAAATGAGAAAAATTGTCAGCATTGTTCACCTAGATGGTGGGAGAAGAAGGAGGCTTCCAATAAACTATGATGACCTTAGCAAAAGGTATGTTGTCATAAATGGAGTGTTGTCTAATATTTGGGGATCTCTTGCATCTGATATGCTTGAGGAGGAATGATGTGCAATGCCTGACCAATTTTTCCACAGTTGAAGGTTGACCCTCAAACTTAGCCTAATTTTTTGACATCCACAAAAACTAGGTAATTATGAAGGGGATAGGTCTAGCCTTAGTAGTTATCCAATAGACCCAAAAGAGTGGAGGTGTGACTATTACAAATTGATGGTGTTCTGGAGCAGCTATTTTGTGAATTCCCTCTAGACCTCTTGGGAGAAATTACATTCAAAGAAGAGGAGTGGTATTGATTCATAAGCTTCCAAACATAGCCAGCATCTTGAAGGGCCCCTCAACCCTTTCAATTTGAGAATATCATTAGAAAGGAGTAGCTGGTGAAAGATTCTTCTGTAGAAGAATGACATGAATGTGCACAAGCAATTATTCCAGATGGTCTCCCCCCAAGGCACAGTGTCCCACCAATAGAGTTTAGAGTAAATGAGTTTGGTTAGACTCTGAGTTATGTAAGCTTGCCAAACAAGTCTGTCAGGTTTGGATCTGTTAAAGTGCACCCTGGAAATATTAACAGTAGAAGAGTCATGTAGCAGGTTTTGCAAGATAGGCAAAGACCATTAATCCCCTATCCAACAATCAACCACTTTTAGTTGGGGGTTAAGATCAGTAGTTTTAGTTTGCAGCATAATTTATGAGCACCAATTATCTATCCAGAAGTACACATCCCCCCTACGAAGGTCCCAAATAAGAAGACTCTCAACCATATGTCTTGTTTTCAGCATGTATACCCACAATTTGGAGTCTTCAAGTTTCCTGTAGTCTGATTATGGTGTATACCCCTACAGTAGTTTCCTATCATAAATTTAACCCACAGGGAGGAGTGTTACCTAAATTTATTCCATAATTTACACAAGTTTACCTACTAAAATTGTTGGAGACCTTTGCACACAAGACCCCAAATAGATTAGGCTTGGCAAGTTTCTGATGTTGAGACTTTTGCTTTTAAGACACTCTCCAAGGCAAGTTTTTGATCTTATATTCTACAAATAGATTAGCCCAGTGAATTTGCTGCCTCTGACCAGACCAAAGGAATCTATTGAAAACAATCTAAAAATGATGTTGAGTGCTTTTCTTCATGGTAGTCATTAGTAGAATATAAGATGGAAGAGTAGTTGGATGCTTTTATGCAAAGTAAATATGCCCCCATTGGCTAGGAAGGAATAAGTCCAGCATGAAAGTTGGGTAGTGATTTTTCCTAGCACCTCTTCAAACTAATTTTGTTTGGATTTGCCTTTGATTAGGGGGAAACCAATTTATTTAACGGGGAGCTGAGGATTACTGAATATAGTGAATTGAAGAATCCATTTTTTTCTTTTGGAAGTGTGTTTGTTGCTAAACATGAGGTTGCATTTTTGGGGTTGAGCTGCATGCCTGAGTGCTGTTTGAAGAGTTGGACGCATTTTTAAACTTTTCTTTTCTGCATTTTTATTAGCACTAGAGAAAATCATAATATCATTAACATAAGCAAGGTGAGTGATAGCTAAGTTGGACTTATGGTGATACTTGGAGTGAGATTGGGATAGAAGGCATTTATCTAACATCCTAGACAGGTAATCAAGGGCAAGAATAAACACAGTAGGTGAAAGGGGGTCCCCTTGCTAAAGACCTTTGGTAGCAGTGAAACGCCCCCAGGACTGCCCATTGATGAGGACATAGTGAACATTTTCTTTCATCCATACGGAGATAAGAGTACAAAACTAGGAAGAGAAGCCTCTAGCTGAAAAAACAACTAATAAGAAATCCTGGCAGACAGTGTTATATGCATTCATGAGATCGAACTTATAGATTTGGTTGCCTCTCCTACAAGGCTTATCCAAGTTTAGCAAGAGTTATTGGGTCAAGAGTACATTATCAACAATGGATCTTTCCTTACCAAAAGCTATCTGATTTGAATTGATAAGCTTTGTTGTGTGAGGTTGAGGCCTGACCACTATAACTTTGCTGAATATAGAAGTAAGACTAATAGGCATGTATTGATTCTAGTACCTTTTATCAAATAGCTTGGGGACCAACACCATACTAAAAGGACAGAAGTATTGGGGGGGCCTAGAACCTTGGAAAAAGCTTTGGATTACATGGATCATGTCACCTTTGATAATCCCCTAAGATTTTTTATAAATGTCAGCAGTGAAGCCATCAGGTCCAGTAGTTTTGGAGCTATCAATTGAATTAATTGTATCTTGAATTTCAGCCTCATTGGGAGGATCTGTCAAAAAGAGGTTGCTAGTGTAAGGGAGTTCCTCCATGAATATGATTGTGTCTATGGGCAATTTGTCAAAAGTAGGTTGAGACAGAGGCTGTTGAAATAAATTGACTGCATCCATAGCAATTGCAGTGTTGTCATGAAGCCATTCTCTAGTAGAATTTTGTATGTTATGGATGACATTGCACCTTCTTCTGTACTGGATACAGGTAAGATATAATTTAGTATTTCTGTCACCAACTTTGAATTCGTTGATAGGAGCCTTTTGTTTTAAAAATTGTTCTTGCCAGTCAGTGGCAGTGAGCAATTTCTCCTATGCAGCAATTGAGCATTCCTTGGCAGAACCCTCTAGAATATCCATCTCGAAAGCCACATTCTCTTTCTCAGGAGATTCTACAGCTTTAAAGACATCCCCAAAAGAGTCCCAGCCCTAGAATTTGAGAGCTTGACCAACTTTGATGTGGAGGTACCATGGTGTAATCAAAGGATTAGGATGATGATACCATACCAACTAGTTGAAAGAGTGTGTAAGAAGAACGAAGTTCCAACCACATGTTGAGCTATCTAAAAGGGGATGACTTAAAGGGATGATTGGGTGGGGGGGGGGCAGCAATGGTAACCAGAAAGGGTTTATGATCAGAACCATCAAGGCTCAAATGGATCATAGAAGTGTACAAGTATTGTTTATACTAGAGGTCATTTACCAAGAATCTATCAAGTCACTCCCAAATGTGTCCACTCTTCCATGTGAAGTTAGGTCCTTGGTAATCCAGATCAAATAGACCAGCCAACTGAATGTTGTCACACAAAGTAGTGAGCTTAGAAAGATTAGGAAACCTATCACCAACCTTCTCGGTTGAAGTGGCAATGCAGTTGAAATCCCCTCCCACTAGCCAAGAAGAAGGCATTACAACAACGATGGAATGTAAAGTTGACCAGAGCTCACTTCTAGTAACCTTGCTTCATCCAACATTGAGAAAAGTTGCATACCCAAAACTGTCATTCATTTGGAAAGTGAGGTGAACAAATTGGGGGTGGTTAATCAAAATAGACCATTTGATCTCATTTCTATAGAAAATCCAAATTTTGCTATTATTTTTTGCAGAATGAGAAAAGCCAGTGAATTTATTAATCAGTGTTTGAGAATGTTTGTGAACTATAGGTTCTAAAATAGCAAGGCACCAAAATAGACCATTTGACTTTTGATAGAGAGGGGATGAGAAATTCCCCTAATATTCTAGCAAATTAAATTAAACATGGACAGAGGGTTGGGATCTGCATCTGACTCTCCCTTTTTTGGTCTTCGATGGAGAGCTCCCCTTGAATATATAGAACTAGTTGCAGCCAAGGTGGGGGTGACAAGTGGGTTCACCCACCACCACCACTAGAGGTACAATGGGAGGGGAGGGTACAAGTAGTTGTTCCCCAACTTGTACAAGTCTCACACATTCTCTAGAAGGTCTACCTTCCATAGATGTCTTAGGTGGGATAGGGTTGATAGTGCGAGTAATAATCACCTTGTTTAGACCTTCATATTTCTTCTTTGGAGGAGGGTGGAGTCTGTAGCATATATCCTCAGTGTGGCCAAACATCTTTTAATAGTTATCGTAGTAAGAACTTTGTTCAGCAAAAATTTTTTTTATAACCAAACATGAGCAGATCCTAGCCATATCTCCTCCACATCAAGGAGTTTAATGTCCCTTTCTATAAGGATTCTAGCCATGAAAGGCCTGGAGAAGTTGTAGGTGGGGACATCCAGTTTCAAAAGTCTTCCTATAGTAAGACCAATATTAAAGAGAACTTTATGATTGAAAAAATGAAGGGGTAAACCAGGAAACCTAAACCAAATAGGAAAAATTAGAGGCTCTGTAGTGGTATCAAAATTAGGAGTCCATTTTAGTAGCTTCTTGGTAGCTGAAACACTTAAATTATCTTGTGTTTTTAGACACATTTTTATACCTATTTTTTAGATATTGCACTTTAATGAAATGTATTTGTGTGTTTTTCATTCAAGTATAATAAAATGGATGAAAAATGCTAAAAGGAGTGAAAAAGGGTCAAATTTGGAGCAAAAATGAAGAATGGTGCAAAAATGATCGGAGGCACCTAAGCGCCCAAGATTCGCGCCTATGCGCCAAAGAGCCAAATCTAAGTTCTAGGTACCCTGCACTTAAGCTCCCGAAGTAGTTATGAGATGAAATATTTAATTTAAACAATTTTTCAAAGAGGTGTTTGAAGCAACCCTTGGTAAAATGTGAGAATAAGCCCATGGACATGAAATTTCATTCAATTGGCTTTTGAGGAGGCAACTTCTAGAAGATTCATTGAATGGAGACACATTTTTTAAGAGACAACTAGACACGCCCTGGATTTTTATATGAAAGACTTAGATTTTCCAAGAGAGGAGGCCAACCATCCAGCAAATTTACAACCATCATCCAACTAAGTCGCCGCAGCCACCGCCCTTTGCCTCCGCCGCTGGCCACTTTTATTTTTATTTTGAGTGTTAGTTTGTATTATAAGTGAAGAAAGAGAATTCAAAGGAGCTTCAAGACATTTGGTGGAGAGGATTTGAGAAAAGTGTTTATCTTTGTGACTACACTTGGTTTTAATTTATATTTCTTGTTTGTGTGCATGATTTCTAATTTTAAACTCATATGTGGTTGTGTTTTCTTCATGGATTCTGAGTAGTATTATTTATCTTTTTCCTTACAATGATAAGTGATTAAGTGTTGAAAGGAAGTTGTGTGAAGTATTAGACTTCATTGTTGGAAGAATTTGTGATGATTTGAAACCTTGCACTTCATTTACTTCTTAATTTGGCCAATTAAGATGTTAATACTTGTTATGAGAACATGTAAGATCCGAGATGATATTATCTCAGTCAACAATTGGTTAGAATCACATATTGATTTCATGGATGAGAATGTAGTTCATGGGGATGAGTGCAAATAAATAGGGAAATAAACTTTCCAAGTGTGTAGAACTTAAGGACTTTAAAGTGACAGGCTAAAGCCCTAATTTGATTTATAGTTTTAGGTTTTGATACAAGATGTTAGCTCTCAGGTGGAGGGAGAAGAGGGAACTCTAGAGTGAGAGCAAGTATCTTCCCTGCCTAGCCGATCTTCAAGACTATTCAAATTATGGATTAGGCAATGTTCTATAGAGCATCTGTAGTAAGGGTAAAGAATTTTATTGCTTATATTTGACACAACACATTTAGAATACTTCCACAAAATAATTTCTCTACTTATTACTTATTTGTGATAAGAAAAAATATTTTATTTCTATCACCTTCATCTTGTAAGTATTTAGTTAAGTTAATTAATTGCTTACTTTAAATTCATAAACCAAAAATAATTACAAAATGAATCAAATTTGCACTCCTATTTTAGCATCTTCAGTTTAAGTAAAAATATTTTGCTAAGTAGATTTTTGTTATCTCAAATTTTTAAATTCCTAATTCCTTGTGGGTTCAATTTTTTGGAATTAAATAGAAAGTCTTATATTACTTGATAACGATACGTACACTTTCGTAGCATCCCATATTTAAAATTATAATTGTATTCTTCTTTGCTTCATAGTTGAAAAATTAATTAGCTTTTGCTCGGGATCAAGTTTTTGGCTTTGTTGCAAATTATGAATAACTATTAAGGAAATTAAGCATACAATCACATACATCATATTTTACATCTATATAGAAAGTCGGGATCAAGTTTTTGGTGCCGTTGCGGGGAAAAAACGGAAAATAAAGAAAAAGTTGAAAAAGTTTTTAGAAAGCAAAATTTATCTTTTTACAAAGCTTTACTTAAACTTTAAGATTTATTTTAGGAATATTGTTGTGTCATTTTTATATAAAGTTATTGTTCGTGTGTTTTTATTTTAATTTTAATTTAATTTATTTTATGTGTATTATAGTAATGTATGCGTAGTTCAGGTTTCACAGGACTTGTGCCTTGCGACTCTGAATTAGAAAGAACTATTAGAAAATTTAAAAAACTAAAAATTACTAAAAGATTTCAAGAAATGACAAATCAAAATAATCAAAATGTTGAAGAGTTTAGACCTATAAGAGATTATGCAAACCCTAAGGTGGATGAACATCATTGTAGTATCTGAAAACCAACTGTAGTGGCTAATTTATTTGGGTTTAAACCTATTATTATCCAAATGGTATCAAATATTCAGTTTTGAAGAGCACCAACTAAAGATCCAAAATATACATCTTGTCAATTTTCTAGAATTGTGTGCTACATTCAAATATGATGGCGTATCAGATGATTCAATAATACTTAGATTATTTCCTTTCTCATTGAGGGATAAGGCTAAAATATGTTTACATTCATTATCACCTGGATCTATCAGAACTTGGAGTGATTTAGCGCAGAAATTCCTTGCTAAATATTTTCCACCATCAAAAACTGCAAGCTTAGAATTGATATTACATTTTTTTATCAGTTTGAAGAGGAATCCATTTATGAAGCATGAGAAAGAATTAAAGAATTCTTATGAAAGTGTCCATACTATGCTATACCAGATTGGTTAATAATTTAAACTTTTTATAATGGACTAGCTGGATCTCTTAGATCTATTATCAATGTCGCTGCTGTTGGTTCATTGATATCAAAACCATTTCTTGACGTTTTTTCTTTAATTGAAGAAATGGCTACAAAGAATTTTCAATGGTCTTCTGAAAGGGTAATTCTTAAGAATGTAGCCAATATTCACGAAACTGATGCTTTTGCCATGCTAGCAAATGAAGTTACAGCAAATTTTAAGGAAGTTAGACCAATTTGGAATGAATTTTTCTCAACCAATTCCCATGACTGAAGGGAATTCATTAGGCCAAATGGTAGATTCTCAAGAATTACTAGAGACTTTGAATGACATAAATAATAAGCAGAATAACCCATATTCAAATTATTATAACCCAGCTTGGAAGAACCATCCCAACTTTAACTGGAATAATAATTCGGTTGGTAAAATCTACAATTGGGGAGACAATCTATTAATCTGATTGTAAAACTAGATTAACCAACGGAATAGTAATTATAAACGTACTTATTCTCTAAGTTTTAAAAGTAGTCCACAATTTAAGGAGAAAAAACTATCTATAGAAGAAGTGGTGTTATAAATAGGAAATTAGTTACAAAGTCAAGGAGCTACTATTAGAAACATCGAGAATCAATTGGGACAAATAGAAAATTCATTAAGTAATAGATCCCAAGGAACACTTCCTAGTAAAATAGAAATAAATATGAAATACTAGAATAAAGAGCAAGTAAAAGCCGTTCAACTCAGAAGTGAAAGAGAGTTGGAAGGTAGAGTTCAAAAAGAGACTAAAGTAGAGAGAGAAGAGATTGAAGAACCAAAAGAGGATGCTTCAAAAGGTTTAGAGAGACAATTTCTCCACTTAAAGTTGATTTGGAAAATCCACCACCTCCATGTCCTCAGAGGCTTTGACAACAAAGGTTTGATAAGCAATTTTCAAAATTTATTGAAATTTTTAGGATGCTTACAATTAATATTCCATTTGTTGAAGTACTAGAACAAATGCCAAGCTATGTGAAGTTTATGAAGGTTATTCTTAATAAGAAAAGGAAGTTTGAAGATAATGAGACTGTGGCATTTAGTGAGGAGTGCAGTGCTATAATTCAGAAAAAGCTTCCTGAAAAGCTTAAGGATCCTGGTAGCTTTACAATTCCATGTGCAATAGGAGACATATTTTATGGAAAAGCTTTATGTGATTTAGGAGCAGGCATCAACCTTATGCCATTATCAATATTTAAAAGATTGGGATTAGGAGAAAAAACCCCTACTACTGTAACTCTACAGTTAGCAGATCGATCAATAACCTATTCTAAAGGACTTATAGAAGATGTCCTAGTGAAAGTGGTTCAATTTATCTTTCCTATTGATTTCACTGTGTTAAATATGGAGGAAGATAAGGAGATACTAATCATTTTTAGGAGACCTTTCTTAGACATAAGAAGAGTAATGATAGATGTGCAAATGTTGACCTCAATTTTTGTTGAGGTTTAGTCTTTCCTCTTTAGTAACCTAGGGTCTAGCATAGAGGACTAGAAAAGGAAGCTCAAGGGAATCCCCATAGGACTATCTGGCCTTAATGTTGACCCTGGGTGTTAGTCTGGAGCTAGTTCACTACTTGCACTCACTTTCACTCACAACACTAAACCCAAATTTTTTTTGACTTTGATCCCTTGATCTTTGGGAGACTAATGAAGATGGTCCACTAGGCCCACTAGCCTTAGGCTATCGTTTACCTAAGACCAGTACATAGAGGACCCAAATGAGGACTCCATTGGTCCATGGCTCATATAGGGTAGTTGGCACCCCAATTTCACCACAATATCTAACTTAGCCTTTGGCCTCCCCAAATCTTCCAAAATTACCTAAACACCCCCAAACTCTAAATTTGGCAAAAAATCCCAATTTCACCCAAAATACTTAAAGTTGTTCAAAAATCATTTCAAACCATTTCAAATTACCCAAATTGCTCAAAACCGCCCAAAATTTCAAAAATTATCAAAATACACCAAATTTTCCAAAATTACAAATACACCCTTGGTGGCCCAAACTTTCCCAAAACCCTCAAAATAATTTGAAATGTCTCCAAAACCAATTTGGACCATTCAATTAAACCCAAGTTGATCAATTTGACCAACTATGACCAAAAAGCTCCAATTTGTCCCAAGATCAAAATCACATTAAATTAAACCCCCAAATCAATTCAATTGCCTCAATTGTACATTATAAACTCCTTAAAATGTTCCTACATGTAAAATTATGCCTTCAATTGGCCTTGCTCAAGCCTTAATTTCACTCAATTTCAACCCAAATCTAAAATCCCCAAATTTGCCCCATTTAGTCATTTGATCAAATTCCACCAAATTGAATGCAAATTGACACCCAATTGATGTTGAGAACTCTTCAAGATATTCCCCTAGACCATTTTCATCCATCAATTTGGACTTATCCCATCTCTAGCCCAACCCAAACACAAGTCTAACCTAATATACCCAAATTCATCAAATGTCCAAATTCCTTCAAGTTGACCAACCAAATCAACTCAAAAGCACTCTTTATATTTTCTAAACTCTTTGTGATAAGCATCCACAACAATTTTTTTATCAATTTAGTCTAATGTTATGGCTAGCCCAACCCAAACCCAACTTTAAGCTAATTTAACCCAAATTGAACCCATGCTCCACAATTGACTAAGCCATGCCTAAGTGACCAAATTAATGACACCACAACTATCAAATGGATCCTAGCGACTAGTCTAGACCCACCTAGCCCAAGCTAAATGAGCTATGGATTCTACCCATATTTGGCCTAAAATTGAAATATCTTCTCCATCATGCCATACCATTAAGGGCTAACCATCATTAGCCACCCCTTGACCTCCCTGAGCAAAGAAATGAGTAAACCCTTGCCAAACACCACCTCAGTTGTCGGAAACAACCATCCCAAAGGTAACCCCATTTTTCAAAACCTAAAATTAAACCTCCCTAAGCTGACCAAGTCCGATTGGTCACTAGAGCTCTTCATCCCTCCACCTAAGCATTGTCTTGTACCCACTACCAAGCTCTAAGCTCCACCAGGCAGCCATGGCTATAAGTTAACCCCTAAATGCAAAGAAGGAGAGTGCCAAAATCCTTAGGGAAACTTTGGAAAAATCTCACCAGAGCCTCTCTAAACTATTCTAAGTGCAATCCCCTTACACTTAGCCACTCATAGCGACCAATTAGGGCCAATTTCATCACTGAAATTTGCCTTAAAACTAGGACAAATTTCTCCACTCCACCACAGTGCACCAAAATTTAATTGAATTTGTAGACACCATCCATAGAATGAGATGAGTTGATTCCACACAAAAGCCCCATCACAGAGAGCCCCTAGCATAGCTCTATACTAACACCTGAAATCCACTTTGATCAAAACCATATCATGATAATTCACTAGGGCCTGAGACTTTATCTGGAGGCTCATTGGATTCAATCGAACCTATCACAACTATCTGATTGAGGCCTCCCCTCTCAGACGAAGAAGCTAAATCTCAACCCTAACTAAGCTCATTTTGATTCTCCATGTGTAATGGCTTTATTTCATGTTGTATCAACTGTATAGATATGTTCCTCTTGAGTAGATGAAGATATAGTAACAAACCTCATGTGATTTGGTTGAGTATCGAGCGAGATCTTAGGTCTAAAAGTTCAACGGCTCACGGGCTTTGGCTATCGAGGACAATGACTTAGAGTCGTCTGATTAAATTTTTATTTAGTTGACGGATGAGATCAAGTCGGACGAGTGGATGGAGTGAAAAGGCGGGCTGATAAGGCGGCTACGTGGCTGGTGGTTTCAAATGACGGATCGGAGCGGACGAGGTTGAGGTGTCGCCGCGTTGATAAGTAGATAACTAGGGGATTTTTGATTTATTTTAATGCTTGAT
>NEWO01001350.1:4474-24897 GCA_003013225.1 Phalaenopsis aphrodite | reverse complement strand
TTTTTTTGAAAATCTCACCATGGTATTTACTTAAATCAAACTTATAGTATTTCTAAATTAAAATATTACCACAGCAGATCATAACTTTTATGTAGTACTAAAATTACTTGAAGAAAAGTAATAGTTAAGTTTTGGGGATTTTGACCAAAAGAAAATATGTTGAGATTTTCATACCTATTTTACACTGATTTTAATGATATTACACTTTAATGAAAGATATTTTTAATGTTTTGTTGCAGGTATGTTGAGTTATGGTCATTGGAGCAAAAAAGATGCAAAATGGATCGAATTTGGAGCAAAAAGAACCAAAATATGAAGATTTGATCTTGGGCACCGACAGCAGGCTTGATGCTCCCAATGGCGGGTTTTTCCCGATAGTTCAGAATTAAATATTCTAGAGGTCACCGATGGCGCCATCAAGGCCGCCAATGGAGAGCACGTCGGTCCTCTCAATAGATGCATTGAATGTGGATGATTTTTGAAGGGACGCTTGGGCAACCCTTAAAAACTCTTCCTCAACTTTAAAAGAAACATTTGGAGGCTGAAAAACAAAGAGCAGGGTATGTACACGTGTGTCCATTGGAGTGTAGAGAGTGTAATTTAGGGTTAGTATTGTGAGTAATTCTTCAAGAGATTGTAAGAGTGGAAAGAAAGTGAGAGAATTCTTCCTCCTTGCCGCTTCGAAGGAGAATTCAGAGGATCTTCGAGGAGTTTGCTTGGGGAGGAATTAGTGATAAGTGGTATTTGCCTATTGAAATTTTTATGACTTTGCTTTTATATATAAATTCCAAGTTTTGTCGTATTTTCTCCATGAGTTCTGAGTAGTTTTCTTTGTCTTTCTCCTTGTCTTGAGATTTTGTGAAATGGTGATTTGAATTGGTTGTACCATGAGAATGTTAAAGAAGTTGTGATGATCTTTTAACTTCAATCTTAATTTACTTTCAATCTAGCCAATTGATTTTTTAAAATATGTTGAGTTTTACAACTAAAGTGAATATTTCATCCAAGATTTAGGGAGGTCAAAGTTCTTGAAGGTTGGGTGCAAATAAATAGAGAAATAAAAATTATCGGGCGTAGAATTGATGATTTTAGAGTGACATACTAAAATCCTCAATTTGGTGCTATCATTTAGGTGTTGAAGTGTAGATGTTAGCCCTTAGGCGAGGGGAACGTAAGAGCTCCGAAGTGAGAGCTGGTATCCTCCCAGCATAGCCGCAGATTCAGTAACCAAGCATAGGATTAGTCAATGTTCTTTATGCCTGGTCCAAAGGGTAAAGAATAGGTATGCTCCTATTTCGCACAATACAATTTGAACTGATTCAATTTATCCATTCACTTAAATTTCTTGATAAGGAGAATGATGTTTTCTTATATATTGAACTTCACATTAGAAACTTTATTATTAGAATTAGTTAATTAAGAGTTTATTAAAATTACATTTTTATTTCAATTGCCTATTAGTGAAAAATATGCAGATTGAACTAGATTGTTGTGATTAAGTATTGATTTTTTAAATCTTAGTTCATAGCCTCTAATATTATTCCCTGTGGGATCGATATCCAGGACTCCATTAGAGCCCTGTATTACTTGAGCGATACGTATACTTACGTTGATAAGTGTGACTTTGCAATTATTGAATATTTTTTACACATCTTTATCAAATATATAACCGTTGTCAAGTTTTTGTCACTGTTGCTGGGGATTTAAGTCTTCTAGTAGCAATATCAAATTCTTGTACTTTTAAGCATATATAAAGTTGCTGTCAAATTTTTGCCACCATTGCTGGGGATTTAAATCTTCTAGCAGCAGTATAAAATTCTTGTATTTTTAAGCATTTATAAAGTCATTGTCAAAGATTAGGGCAGGGTGTGCTAAACCATCAGTCATCTCACCCAAAGCAATAGAATGAGTATTTCTATACATATTAGATCCTACATCTATCCTTCTCATCTGTCGAATACAGAAGTTCAAGATGCCTCTATCCTTAGTAACCTCGCTATGATGATTCATTGGTATCATTTTGGCAGATATAAAGTAGTGTCAGGTCTTAGATACTACATTTAACATAGAAAGAAGGAAGTTTACCTTAACATTATTCTTCACCTTCCTGTCTTCTCTTCTATCAGTTAGAAAAGAAATAAGTTGATCTAAAGCCTCATTTGTAGCGGAGAATGCTTTGTACTCACAAAGATATTCTTCTTGTAACAGATAAAACTCATTGATTCTTCTTGGACAAAATTCCACCATTTTTCCACAAACAAAAACCTAGTCCTCGGAAGTTTTCTTAAATTTGGCATAGAACTCCATCACTATACCAATAACAGCCTTAATAGTAAAGTAACAAAAATTCTCCCACTGCCGAGCAAAGATTAATCTTTCGACTTCTCCACATGAGTTTTTAAATGCTCCATCCAGAATTACTTTCTTAGTTGCAAGCAGATTATTGAAACAAATGTTAGCCTTGTAGTTGACAAATTTTTTATCATCATAAACCACTTTCCTCTTTCCTTTGCTTATTTTTGGTGTCATTGTAATCTAAGAAAAATTGATAAAATCAAAATAAATCCCCAAAATACTTGAATCTACTAAGTAAGAGTTCTTCACCAAGGGATTTTCTCAAAATCTTCCCAAAAATTTCAAACTTTTGGATCTCAGCAATGTAAGATAAATCCTTGGTGAAATTAAATCATTTTGAGTTCAAAGTGTAGCTCTTACCAAGAGAAGATGAAATTCAAACTTCTTTTGCCTTTAAATCGCCTCAAATCCAAACACTAGTAAGCCCTAGGTGCACAAACCGGAGGTTGAAGGTGACCAGAGGGGTAAACATGGTGGTTTTAATGTGAAAATTGCATAATTTAAAGGTTCTGGGCACTTTCGGGTCGAGGGTGCTGTCAGCACCCATGCTGGTGCTGTCGGCGCCCATGCTGGTGTTGTCGGCGCTAATGCCAAAAATTAAATATTTTTTTCATTTTTCTAAATTTATATTTTCTTTCAATTCACTCCAAAAGTTAATTAGTCTTTTTTAAACCTTAATATTCATCCTAAAATAATTCACAAACAAGCATTTTCACATACAACACTAGACTAACTTTTATATATGAAAATCTAAATTTTTACAAACACAAATTTCTAATCACACTCACTCATACATAAAGCAAACTAAACTATAATTTAGCATCGAAATCAAGCTCCAACACTAGAACGCTGACACAAAACTATATACACAATTAAAGCTATAAGAGTTCTAAAGCAAAGTCAATCCAACACAATCATATTAAAAACATAATTAATTTAAAATAATATAGTCCAACTTCTTCAATTACTCCTCTTCATCTGCAGTACTTTCTCCTCATCTAATATCTCCCATAGAATGGTAATGGACATACAAATTGTAGAAATGTCGGTATTGGAATGGATCAATCAAATTTTCATTGATCCATCTATTTTTCTTGAACATCTGCATCAAAGCTGCTTCAATTATTTCAGTATGATCAAGTTGTCCTTCATCCTCCAATCTAAATGATAAAAAAGGTGGTTAAAATTTCCTATTGCATTCATGATAATATGAAGTTATCTTTCTATTTTATTCAATTTCTTCTCCAAAACTATATAACTTCCAACAGTATGTGGCATTAATGGTGTGGAAACATGATGAATGATCCAAGATAATATCCAAAGCTTCATTTCCATTTCCAATATACTTTTCATCAATAGAAATCATGGGCTCCCAGGGTAATAATACTTTCTCCCAACTTACATATGGCACTTAAGATTGACTGCAAAGTAAGAAAATTGTAGAAGAATGCCCCAGTCCATATATAGGCCCATTCAGAATAATACCCATAATAAATTTCAAAATGATTGATCCCACATCAATGGGCTTTCCCATTTGAAAGAAAAGTTTAAAATTGCACTTTCTTTTGTAACTCTACCAATCTTCATTTTAGGGAGTAATTTTGCAGAGAAGAAGAAATGCCATTGTTTAGATATTGGATTAAGCACTGAAGCAAAGAAACTAGTGTATCCCACATCTCTAATTTCCTAGTTATCATTTTCATCCGTCAGAAATTGGTATAATTCAAGCATCATATCTTTCATTGGGATAAGATTCATAAAATGATAGATTGACATGCTTTCTATCATTTACAAATCATTAATTTATGACAGAATAAATGGTACATCCTTACCTTGAACGAAGATCACTCCTTGGGTAATTCCATGTAAGTTAGCATAGAATTCCTTTACCACTGGAACAAAAACTGCAATGGTAGTGTAGCATAGAACTTCCCAACGTCTCTGTACAATGATTTTCTCAATATGAGAACTTGGATTACTCAATCCATGATTGACAAAGCCTATCTCCTTGATAAGTCTCCTCTTCATAATGACTTTGTCATATAATCTTTGCTCGTCAAAATTGATAAACCTTCTTCTATTAAAATCTCCATACCTTGAAGTATTTCTGGAATTCAAAGCCATGGATTTCAAAATTTGGAAATTTTTGGTCGTGCAAGGCAGTTTTCTGATCTTTAAAAACACCTCTAGGCAGTTATTTCGGAGTGCAATCCCGCCAAAGTCCGCCAAATCATCCTATACTACAGGAACTGTTGTGGATGCCATCAGCGCTCTTGATGGCGCTGTAGGCACTAAGGCTTGTGTAGTAGGGCGCTGTCGGCTCCCACGCTGGCATCGTTGGTGCCAAAGCTTATGGTTGCTTTGCTTCTCTTTTGGTTCAACTCAATTCCAAATTTTCTTCCAATATGAATATTTATATTAATTTATGATATATAAAATTGTGATGAATTCTAAGATATTATTATTTCTTATTATATATAGAACACTTATTAAACAAAATAGTAAGATATATAGATATACATAAGTAGATATATATATGGGTTGCCTCCCTTAAAGCGCTTGGTTTAACATCGTCAGCCCTATGTACCATTGTTTAATCAGGGTGACTCAACATCAATCTTTCCTTAAACTGTGGCATGTGCCCTTCATAAAAATTTTTCAATCGATGCCAATTAAATTTAAATATCTTTTCAGTCTTAGGATCTTTAATAACAATAATTTCATAATGATAAACTTTAATCACATTGAATGGTCATAACTATCTAGAGTTTAGTTTTCCTGGAAATAATCTCAATCTAGTATTATATAATAGAACTTCTTATCGAGGTTCAAATTTCTTCTTTATAATCTTCTGATCATGCCATATTTTCATTTTCTCATTATAGATTTTTTGCATTATCATATGCTTCATTTCTAGTCTCCTCAAGTTCATTGAGTTGCAATAATCTTTTCTCACCAGCATCTTTTAGATTAAAATTAAATTCTTTAATAGCCCAAAATGCTTTTTGCTCCAATTCTATTGGTAAGTGGCATGTTTTTCCAAACATAATTCTACATGGGGCATTCCAATAGAAGTCTTATAAGCAGTACTATATGCCCATAATGCCGTATCTAAATTAGCAGACCAATTTAATTTATATGGATTTATAGCTTTCTTTAAAATTCATTTTATTTCACGATTTGATATCTCTGCTAGAACGATTTTTTGGGGATGATAATCAGCAGAGAATCAATGCATAATATTATATTTTTTAATTCTCTTATTCCTAAAATGGGATTTTCCATCCGTAATAATCACTCTCGACATTCCATATTATGTAAAAATATTTTTATTTAAAAATTTAGATAAACTCCGAGCATCATATTTAGGTACAGCAATAGCTTCAATCCATTTGGATATATAATCAACAACAAGTAATACATATAAATTTCCAAAAGAAGGCATAAATGGTCCAATAAAATCTAATCCCCACACATCAAAATTTTCAACTTCCAATGTGTAATTTAGAGGCATTTCATTTCTTCTAGAAAAATTTCCTACTCGTTGACATTGATCGTATATTTTAATATATTCATTAACATCTCTAAAAAAAGTAGGCCAAAAAATCCAGCTTGCAAAATTTTATGTGCAGTTCTATTTGTTCCAAAATGTCCTCCAAATTCAGAATCATTACATCAATCAATTATTTTTTGAGTTTCTTCACAAGGCATACACCTTCTAATAATTAGATCTTTATACTGTTTATATAAATGTGGGTCATCCCAAAAATAGAATTTTGAATCATAAATAATTTTTTTTAATTGTTGATTCTTAACATCTGGTGGTAGAAAATCACTTACAATATAATTTAATATATCGGCATACCACAATCTATTCATTATATCAATATTATATAACCGTTCATCAGAGAAAGTTTCCAAAATTTCATTTGCAAAATTAGTTAATAGTTCTTATTTTAATTTAAACAAATGATCCGCTGTTTGATTATCATTTCCGTTTCTATCAACTACCATAAAATCAAACTCTTGTAGCAGAAACATCCATCTAATTAATCTTGGTTTAGCATCCTTGTTTTACATCAAATATTTGATAGTAGAATGATCTGTATGCACTATACATTTGGCTCCAATCAAGTAAGGTCTAAACTTATCAAGAGCATAGACAATAGCTTATAACTCTCTTTCAGTTGTAGTGTAATTAATTTGAGCATCATTTAGAGTTTTATTAGCATAATATACTACTTTAAAAATTTTGTTATACATTTGTCCTAAAATAGCTCCAATAGCATAATCACTAGCATCACACATTATTTCAAATGGCTTCTCCCAATCAGGTGGAACTATTATAGGCGCAGTGATTTATTTTTCTTTCAACTTTTCAAATGCTTTTATGCATTCCTCATTAAAATAAAATTTCATATCTTTTTCTAAAAATTGGCATAATGGATTAGTTATTTTTGAAAAAAAAATTATATAACACATGTAAAAACAAGCATGTCCTAGAAAACTTTTTACCCCTCTAACCATAGTAGGAGGTGGTAATTTGTCAATAACTTGAATTTTTGCAAGATCTAGTTCCAAGTCATTTTCAGAAATTTAATGCCGAACTACAATTCCACCTATAACCATAAATTGACATTTTTGCCAATTTAGTACTATGTTAATATTTTCATATAATTCAAGAACTTTTTCTAAATTATTTAAACATAATTCAAATGATGTTCCAAATACAAACAAATCATCCATAATACTTTCATTCCATGTTCAATTAAATTACTAAAAATTGACATCATAAATCTTTGAAATGTAGCGGTACGTTACATAGTCTAAAAGGCATTCTACGAAAAGCAAATGTTCCATAAGAGCTTGTAAATGTTGTTTTCTCTTGATTCTCATGAACAATTGGAATTTGGTGATACCCTGTATATCCATCTAGAAAGCAGTAATACTTGTTTCCAGCCAATCTATCCAACATTTGGTCTAGAAAGGGTAAAGGAAAGTGATCTTTTCTAGTGGTCATGTTTAATTTTCTATAGTTTATACAAGTTCACTAACCATTAACTTGTCTTATTGGAATTAATTCATTTTTCTCATTTACTTCAACTATCACTCCTCCTTTCTTTGGAACACAGTGAACCAGACTTACCTATGCACTGTCTGAAATAGGATATATAACTCCGACATCTAATCATTTTAAGATTTTTTTTAACAACTTCTTTATTTATTTGGTTTAATCTCCTCTAAGGATCAACTTTAGGTTCATATTTTTCATCTAATAGAATTCTATGAATACAAATTGAAGGACTAATTCCTTTAATATCTGCTAAAGTCCATCCAAAAGCCTTTTTATATCTTTTCAACATTTATATTAATTTTTGATCTTAAATTTCAATTAAATCAAAAGATATAATGATAGGTAATGTAGATGAATCTCCTAAAAACACATATTTTAAATGGGTGGGTAATACTTCTAGTTCAAGTTTATGTGGTTTAATACTTGAAGGAGTAAGATTTTTATTATCATTTTCCAACAAGTCTAATATTTCAAATTTGTCTTGAACATAATCTAAACTCTCTTTTTTTATTTCATTCTCATTCTCAAAGTACTCTTCTTCCCTTAATTTTTCTTCAATCACTTTTTTAAATTGCTCATTACTCAGATAATCGGTAACTTCCATCCTAAAACATTCATTATCTTTTTATTTCATAGAATATTTCATAGCTTTTGTAAGATTAAATGTTACTTCTTGATCATTAACTCTCATCATTAATTCTCCTTTTTGCACATCTATCAGAGCTCTCATAGTTGTAAGAAATGGTCTCCCCAAAATAATAGGTCTCTTTATCTTCCTCCATATCTATACAATAAAGTCTACAGGAAAAATAACTTTATTCACTTTCACTAATACATCTTCTATAACTCCATTAGGATAAGTTATTGATCGATCAACTAACTGAAGAGTTACAGTAGTAGGGGAAATCTCTTCTAAATATAATGTTTAAAAATCGATAGAGGCATAAGATTGATACTCGCTCCTAAATCACATAAGGCTTTCCCGAAAAATTTTCATCAATACAATAAGGTATAGTAAAACTACAAGGATCTTTTAACTTTTTAGGAAGGTTTTTTTGAATAATTGTGCTACACTCTTCATTTAGTGTAACAGTCTCATGATCTGCATACTTCCTTTTCTTGTTTAGTATATCCTTCATAAATTTCACATAACTTCGCATTTGTTCCAAAGCCTCAATGAAAGGAATATTTATTGTTAATTTTTTAAGTATTACCAAAAATTTTGTAAATTTTTTATCTTTATTGTTCTGCTTGAATTGTTGAGGAAACGAAGGTAGTGGTTTTTCTAAAGGAACTTGTATTGGTTCATTTTCATTGTGGTCGCTTTCAATTTCTTTCTTCTCCTCCTCAACATCAGTTTCTCTTTGGATTATTTTTTCCACTTCTTTTCCACTTTGTAATTGAATAGCTTTAATGTGCTCTGTATTTTGATCGTTAGGATTAACTTTCACAGTGCTAGGAAGAATTCCTGAAGGTCTGTTACTAAATGTAGCAGCAATATGTCTTAATTGATTTTCAATATTTCTAATAGCAAGCCCTGGAATTTGTATTTGATTTCCCATGTTCAACATTACTTCTTCCATTGTCAACTTCTTTTTCTTAACTTGTGGGTTAAGGTTAGAGTTAAATCCAGGAGGATAATAAGGTCGACAGTTAGGATTTCCTTGGTTTTTTTGAATATTTTGAGGGGTTTACTGAATTGTTATGATTATTTCAACTAAAATTAGGGTGTCTTTTCCATCCAAGATTATAATAATTAGAATAGGGATTGTTATTTTGATTATTTATAACATTCAATATTTTTTAAGATGATTGAGTATCAATTATCTACCCTTGTGAATTTTCCTCTAATGTTGGTGGTATTTGAGAATAGTTCGCTCCAATTTTATCAATCTTTTTTGATATAGCGGCAATTTGTGATGCTAAAATAGACATTGCATCAGAATCATGAATACTAGCTACCTCTTAGGATTTACCTATTTAGAGGGCCATTAAAAATTGTTAGTAACTATTTCCTCTATTAAAAAGTATGCTTCATCAAAAGGTTTTGACCTTAGTGATCCACTTGCAGCGGCATCTATAATTGATCTGAGTGATCCTACTAATCTATTGTAAAAAGTTTGAATTATTAATCAATCTGGTAATGCATGGTGTGGACATTTCCTAAGGAGATCTTTAAATCTTTCCCACGCTTCATATATCGATTCCCCTTCAAACTGACAAAAAGTTTTAATATCATTTCTAAGCTTAGCAGTTTTCAAGAGTGGAAAATAATTAGCCAAAATTTTTTGTAATAGTTCTTCTCAAATTCTGATAGATCTAGGTGCTAATAAATTTAACCAAGCTTTAGCTTATCTCTTAATGGAAAAAGAAAAAAATCATAAGCCAGATAGCTTCATTAGACACTCCATAATTAAAACTAGCACATCTTTCAAGAAAACTAGCAAGATGTAAGTTAAGATCTTTAGTAAGAGTTCCTCCAAACTAATTGATTTGTACCATTTGGATTATAACAGGTTTAAGCTCAAATGAATTAGCAGAAATATTAGGATTTTGATTAGTCAAGTGAAGTTCACCTGTTGTAGGATTATCATAATCTTTTAAAGGTCTTTGTTGATTATCATTTATTTGATTATCTAAGTTATTCATCATTTCGTTCAAATCCTTAATTTCTTTTTGTTGTTTTCAAGTTTTTCTAAAAGTATGTTCTAATTCTGAATTGTAAGGTACAAACCTTCAGATCCAATATTTTGCATAAACAAATATAATAAGCAAAGAAAAATTTCTTAAAAAATACTCTTAAAGATATATTTATTTTTTAAATTTTTTTATTTTTTATTTTTGATTTTTTATATTTATCGCTAAATTTCTTAATTTACCAAATCTATTTAATTTACTGTTACCTCCCCTGGCAACGACACAAAAAACTTGATCTTGAAAATATAGTTGTGCAAAATATATAAAGTTGACTCCGCTTTGCAATGATGCCAAAAAATTGATACGTTATTTTATGAATAAGAAATTTAAGTAATTTATGTAGGGATTATATCCAAGTATAGGTATTGTTATCAAGTAATACAGGACTTTCTGTTTATGCCCCTAATATCGATCCCACGAGGAAGGTTTAAATTGGAAATGTTAGATTAACTAGGAAATTCATAACAATAAAATAAAACTACTGTCACTAATTACAAATAATTAAGGTACTATCAAAAGTCAATTATTAACTACTAGCAAAACTGTAATGCAAAGTTTTAAACAGTGACTACCAAACTACTTTTATGTGATGAAGTTATCTAATATGAAAAAGCATCTTTCCCACTACAATAAGTTTTTGGTTAAATGAGATGAGATAAATGTTTTAAATCTGTATTGTGTCAAATATGAATAATTTTAATTCTCTACTCTTATTTAGTATTAAAGAGTATCATTGGCTAATATCAGGTTTAGTCCCAAAATTTATGGTTAGATTGAGAGGATACTGGCTCTCACTCCAGAGCTCCCACTTCCCTTACCACGAAGGCTAATGCTCGCTTTAGTTCTTAAACACTAATAACAAATTGGAGATTTTAGTTTATCACTCTAAAATCTCCAATTCTACGCCCAACAAAGTATATTTTCCTATTTATTTGCACTCAATTCCATTAACGAAACACTCCTCCATAGAATTAAATATGATTCACACTCTGTTGTAGAACTCATACTCCATTTCCTGGATTATATGTTTCACAACAGATTTTAATATTTCAATTGACCAGATCGAAAAGTAAGATAAGAACAGAGTGGAAAAACCATCACAATTTATTTTATATTTTAAAATTGGCACATCCAAATTGTCTCTTCATTTCATAATATCTCAGAGTAGCGAGAAAGATAAAGAATACTACTCAGACTTCATGAAAAATAAATTTGGGGTGATGAAAAATATTATCAAGAACATGAACTTTTTTTGTTCTCAAATATGCTATAAAAAAATTGATTTTGATTTCAAAAAAAATGATTATGTATATATATATATATATATATATATATATATATATATATATATATATATATATAATGGATGAGGCGGCAGAGTTTCCTGTGCTCTGCTAGGGTTTCTACGAAATGGATGATTACTGCCAAGATTGGAAAGCTGAATCTGGTGTTCTTTGGCTGAACTTTCTTGCTCTTGAGTCCTTGGAGGGTTTGTTACACTCTCTACTATGTTTCCTGAATATTTCTCTCTTCCCGGGCTTTTGAATTTTTAATTTTTACTGTTCCATTAATTTGGGGCTACTGTTGGAAGTTTCTATTGTAGCTTTTCCTCTTACTGTCTCTTGGTTATGGTTTTCAAATTTGGTGTGCTTTGAGGTCTTCATTTTGTCTTTCCTAATCTTGTTGGCTTTCTGTGTTCACTGGGTGGCTAAGGGTTGTATTCCACTCATCATTTGGTTTGTTGTCACTTGTTTTCTTCTATTTTTTGACTCACTGATGGCTGAACCAAACAATCTAGATTTGGCTACTAATATCCAATGGTGAAAGGCCACTTTTGCAGACATTGTGGGGAAGGGATTTGAAACCATAAAAAATTATGTTGCTTACTTTTTCCTCGAGCTAATCATGAGGGTGTTGAACCACTTTTTAAGCCTATTGTAAGGAAAGGGGGAAAAATGGCTATCTTTTACTCTGAAGAAGACATCAATGGGCTTACTAACAACTGCAAGTTTACCATTATAGGGAAGTTTCAATTGGGTCACCCCAAGATGGAATTTATTAGGAGATTTTTTGATAGTTTTAAATTAAATGGAGGTAGGAGAGTGGGGTTGCTGGATGGCAGACACATTCTAATTAATTTATCTAGAGAAGAGGACTACGCTAAACTATTTTCTAAACAGTCCATCCTGATAGAAGGTACTACTATGAAGCTACTAAAGTGGACACCAGATTTTGATCCAAGTAAAGAATTATCTATTGTTCCCATCTGGTTCAAGATGTCTGGGCTTAAGCTACATTTTTTCAACCATAAAGTGTTGTTCAACATTCGGTTTGCTCTAGGGAGACCTCTCAAGCTTGCCCACATTTAATCTTTCTTGACCTTCAGTGGTCAGGATCTTGTTTGAAAGGGACATCACTCTCCCTGTTGTGGAGAAAATTTGGCTAGGTACTGAACATATAGGATATTGGCAAAAAAATTTTGTTGAACAAAGGCCATATTACTGTCACCATTGTAAAATGCTTGGACATACTAACAACAAATGCTTCATGCTCCATCCCAGCTTGAGAAAAAGGTAGGAGGCCACTGGAGAAAGGGAACAAAGGGGTGTTTCTGTGGAGAATGTATCAAATGGTGAAAAGCAGCTAAATACTATATTCTCTAGGGGTGCTAAGGCTGTAATGTCAGATTCCACCCCAGTCAGGAATGAATTGGATACCAATGTTTGGGCTTCTGTGACTGGTGCCCAGGGTATGGGATCACTACATACTATCATTAATGTTGGGGCAATCTTACAGAATTTGGCTCACCCACCTATTACTGAAACTATTCTTAATGATGAGGTTGTTAACCATCAGAGGCAAATTACACAACCTGATGTGGAGGGGGGGTCAAGAGAATGTTGAGGAACCTCATTGTGGAGGTTCTCTGCATGATAATTTAGTTAAATAGATGAATTTGTCCTTAGAAGAGGACTGGCAAGTCCAAAAAACAAAAAACAAAAAAGAAAATTGTACAGGAATTAAAGAATTTGGTGTTTAACTCTTCCACAGTAGGGGACGACTCTTCCTAGCATGCTACTATTGGGGTCAGAACTAGAAGAAGGGGGAAATCCACTTCTTTTGCATGATGAAATTTCTATGTTGGAATGTTAGGGGATTGGCTCATCCTAGATCCCTCAACAAAATTTTTGCTTTTAATAGGATGCACAAATTTTGGATTATTGCTCTTATGGAACCTTTGGTCTTTAAACATATTCAGAGAATCACTAAAAAGTTTTATGGTTTTCTATTTTTCACTAATGTGAGTAATAAAATATGGTTCTTCTATAGGAATGAAATTCATTATTCTATAATTAGGGACAATGAGCAGTTCTTTCATCTGAGCTTCTCTTTGGGGGAGGTTAGTGACATGGCTACTTTTATCTATGCAGGTTGTTCAGCTATGGCTAGACAAGATGGGTGGTGCCAACTGTTGGATATCAGCAATAATGTTAGTTCCTTTTGGCTTGTGGGGGGAGATTTTAATTCTGTGGCATCCCCTAATGAAAAGAAAGAGGGTAGAATACCTGACATAAATCTAATTAGGTGTTTTAATGATAATATTCAAAAGGCTGGGCTGTTTGATTTGGGGTTCCTTGGACCCAAATTTACTAGGAGGAGATGTAATGTCTGGGAAAAAAGAGATAGAATTATGGTCAATGATGGTTGGTTGAAATATTTTCTGCACACTTCAATACAACATCTATCCATGTGTGGTTCTGATCACAGACCTCTTTTAATTACAATTGTTGCATCTTCTAAAAAGAACATGTCCTCTTTCAAGTACTTGAATATGTGGTCCTTACATAATGACTTTCTTAATCAAGTTTCCTTAGCTTGGAGAATTCAGGTACTACAATCTTTTGAACCCATGGATTAAGCTCTGGGTGCTTCACAATAAGACGGGAAAACAACTATCACAATTGAATTGGAGGGTATTTGGAGATGTTAATACCAAAGTCAAGGAAGCTGAAGATAATGTGCTCAAGTGGGAGAATCTACTTGAATTGAATCGTGAGGTAAGTGCTGACCTATTTAGGGACAATGAAGAGTTAGTGAAAGCCATCTCAATGCAGGAAGAGTTTTATGCTCAGAAAGCTGCAAAGCTTAAATTCTGTGAGGGGGATAGGAATTCCAAATTTTTCTATGCCTATATTAACTATAAGAGAAGTTGCAATACTATTCATAAGATTCTTGATAATAATGGGAGATGGATTGATAATAATGAAGAGATTGCTACAAGTGCTGTGCAATACTTCACGGAGATTTTTACTCAACATCAAGTGGAGAGGCTTCCTATCCACCAAGAGATTTTTGGGGAAAAGGTGGAATATACTAAAAATTTGGATCTCACTGTTGTTCCTGATGAAAATGAAATTTGGAAGGCTTTATCCTCTATTGATAATTCTAAAGTGGGTGGGCGTGATGATTTTTCAGCTGATTTTTATAAGAAAGCCCGACATATTGTAAAGAAGGATGTCATTGTGACTATTCAAAGTTTCTTCTGGGGTTTTGATCTCCCTAAGAATTTCACCTCCTCTATTATAACTCTGATACCAAAGGATAAGGCTAAATCAAGATGGGAACACTTCAGACCTATCAGCTTGACTTCTGTTCTATCTAAAGTCATAAGCAAAATTATTGCAAGAAGATTACAACTACATCTTAATCAGATTATCAGTGAGAAACAAACTGCATTTGTTCAAGGGAGAAGCATTGCATGTAATGTCCTATTAGCTGAGGAGCTGGTGCTGGATTTGGATAGGCAGTGCAGAGGGGGAAATTTCCTTTTCAAATTGGACATCAAGAAGACATATGATACTATTAATTGGGGCTTTATTGAGGAGGTTCTTACTGCTTGAGGTTTCTCTCCTTGATTTATTTATCTTTTTTGTAGATGGCTTTCTAATAATCATCAATCTGGTTTTGTTAATGGCTGCCCCCATGGGTTCTTTAGTGCTTCTAGAGGTATGAAGCAAGGTGATCCTCTATCTCCAACTATCTTCATTTTAGCATTTGATTATTTGTCAAGAATGCTCAATGAGATTGTTGTGAAAGCTCCTCATTCTCTATACAACCACAGATCAAATTTGATTATCAACACCTTGCTTTGCTGATGATATCATTATTTTCTCTAAAGCCACTAAGCCAGCTATTAGATCTATCCTTAAATGCTTAGAACAATTCTAAAGAAGCTCTGACATGCTCTTGAATACACAGAAATGTTTGGTTGTGTATAGTCATAAATTAAAGCCAGTTATGAAACATTGGATTGCTGAAACCACAGAATTTAGGGACAGTAAACTCCCTCTCAAATATTTGGGTGCTTTTCTTATAAAGGGTAGAACTAAACATATTCAATTTGATAATATTGTGGAGAAAATTCAAGATAAACTACAATGTTGGGTCAACTCTTATTTATCCAACGAGGGAAGAGTAACTCTTTTGAAAAGTCTCTTACCTACTCTTCCTGTTTATTTGTCACAGATGGCAGTGATGAAGAAATCTACACAAAAAGGTTTGGATAGAATCTTTAATCATTTTTTTTTGTGGTATGGGCAAAGGAAACAAATGCATTGGACTAGCTGGAGTAAGGTTTTTAAAGCCACTAAGTCTGGTGGTTTGGGCTTCAAAAGCTTCTTTCATATTATACATGTTAATCTATGTAAACTATGGATCAAATTCAGAAATCAATCTTCCCTTTAGTCTATTTTTATGAAGGGCAAATATTGTAAACAATGTCATCCCACTCAGGTTCAAAGGAGAATGGGTGACTCAACTATTTGGGCCAAGATGCTAAAGGTTAGGTCTGAGGCTGAAAATTTATTCTTTTGGAAAGTGAGGGAGGGTAAACTCAATTTCTGGCTAAAAAACTGGATTCTAGATGGGAATCTGGATTCTGAACCCACATGTAATGCTAATGAATTTATTCAAGTGGCTCACTTTTGGGTGAATGAGGGTGGAGTCTTGATGCCCTCCAAACTGTATGTGCACCTTCTCAGGTTGCTAGTATCCAGAGAATTTCCATTGACCCATCAAGAAAAGATAGAGTAGTGATTAAAAAGGGTCAATCACAAACTCTTTCTGCCTTCATTGGGGAGTGTTGTTTCACTCAACAGAATGTGGAATGGGATACTAAAGTATGGAGCCAATTTCTATCACCATCAATGTCGTTCTTCTGCTGGAGATTATTTCACAAGTATATTCCCACTGATGATATTTTGAAATTGAAAGCACTAAGGGGTCCTTTATGGTATGTTTTGTTTAAGAAGGAGGAGGAATCTGTGAACCATCTATTCTTCAAATGCTCCACTGTGCAGCTGATTTGGGAAAGTTTTTTAAATCAGGTTAATATACCAATTCAGAATCTGTCTCGGAAGGATTTCTTTTAGTGTTGGCAAGACTGGCTGAACGATAAGCTCTTTGTGGTGCCTTGCATTGTGGCTTGGTTTGTGTGGATGGCAAGAAATAAGATGAAGTTTGAGGAAGCTGAATTAGGGGTGAGGAAAGTTGTTTTTAACTGTCTTGCTTATGTACAGAAAATCAATAAACATAAGAAATTTCTAGAGATTCTTGGTCATGTTATTCAGAATACTTTCAGTCCAATCAAGCACATTTTGGTGAAGTGACTACCTCCACAGCAGGGGTGGGTCAAAGTTAATACAGATGGCAGTTTTTTATACCCTCATGCTGGTATGGGGGGCGTTTTCAGGGACTGTAGGGGATTCTGTTTACTATTTTTTCAGTTACCTACCTTTGCTAGAGATCCTTTAGAAGCTGAAACTCTGGCGATTTATTGGGCCATTCTTCTTGCCAACATATTTGGTTTTCATCACCTCTGGTGGAATCTGATTCTAGCACATTAGTTAGCCCAATGAATGGCTCTAGAGAAAGTCCTTGGCATCTGGTATACTTAATCAAGGAGATTCAGCATGGGGAAGGGCATTCATATTTGTTACTCCCAATCCACAGGGAAGGCAACAGACCTACTCATTGGCTTACTAAAATGGGGCTCCACACTGATCACACCTTTATTAGTAAAATCAATCCTCCTCCACTACAACTATTATTGGAAGGGGATTTGTTACCCCTACCATTTGTTAAATTAACTTCTTTTTATATTTTTTCGAGGGGTTCACCCTACTGGTTTTTAGGGGTCCTTCTTGATTGTAACTCTTTTTGTCCTTTTTACTAATAGAGATGGAGCTATGTTATTTCCAAAAAAAAGTAAAGGATATATATCAAAACTTTTCCTTAAGAAAGGAGGAGTCGAATTCAAAATCATTAAAGACCTATCCAGATATAGCAATCCTCACCTGAAAAAGAAAAAGAAAAAGAAAATGGAAACGAAAAAAAGATAAAAGAAAAAGAAAACAAAAAAGAAAGATGAAATTGGGAGAAAAAGCATGAGGATTAGTGCCTTAACAAAAATTGCTTCCACATCTAACCTTTTCAAAGTATAAGACATGAGAAAATCTTAAGCTTAAGGATATAATATAGTAAGTATAATTATTCATAAAAAAGTTTTTTAAGAGGAGAAGATAGAATGCCTAAACTGTATATTTGGAGAATTTAAAAATATTTTTGAACTAGATATGAACTCATATCTTTAGACTTCTATACGTTAAAGATTTCTAAACTCTAAGTTGGTCACATGTACTAAAGTTATTTTTCTAAATTTGACTGCTATAATTCTAGATCAAAATTTTAGAATATCCTAAAGAAACTCAATTACATAATCTACTTATTTTGGTTTCAAAAGATTGGAGTGCCACTTGAGGATAAGTAAAATTTCATGTTGGGGGATTTTGATACACCTAAAATATATAGCATTTTTGTACACATCTTTATACCTATTTTTGAGGATATTAAGTATTAATAGAAAGTGTTTTTGTGTTTTTCTTTCAGGTACAATCAAATGGATGAAAAATGGTGAAAGGAGTGAAAAAAGTTCAAATTTGGAGAAAAAATGAAGAAGGTGTGCAAAAAAATGTGGCATCTAAGCGCCCAAAGCTGGCGCTTACACACCAGAAAAACCAAGAAGGCCGGGTCTAAGCACCACATACCTCGCGCTTCAGTACCAGAGGTAGTTATTTATTGATTCAATGAATTTGGATGAATTTTTGAAGAGAATTTTGAAGAATCTCTTGATGAAAATGTTGGATATGGTTAATTGACACGAAAATAAATTCAAATGGCTTTTGAAAGGAGGCCACTCTTGAAAGATTCATTGAATGTGGACATATTTTTAAGGGACAACAAAGCTCCTTTTGAAAAATTATAAAAGGAGAGTTGGGTTTGATTGAAGAACTCTCTCCTATGCCCCCCTAGTCACTCCAGACGCCACCGCCACCCCCTCTCTTTGAGACTTCTTTAGATTAATTAGGATACTTTTAGAAAGAAGTAGGAGAGGAGTTTTAGTGTATTAGTTGAGAGTATTGTAAGAGAAAGGAAGAGAAGAGATTCAAAGGAACTTCAACAGTTTGGAGGAGAGGATTTGAGATAAGTTTTTATCTTTGTGACTACATTTGATTTTAATTTAGACTTTTTGCTTGTTTACATGATTTCTACTTATAAACTTAAGTGTGGTTGAGTTTTCTCCATGAATTCTGAGTAGTTTTCTTGATCTTTTTCCTTAAAGTGATAAATGATTAAGTGTTGGATGGAAGCTATGTGAAGTATTAATCTTTAATGTTGGAATAAGTTGTGATGATTTTAATCCTTGTACTTCATTTACTTCTTGATTTGACCAATTAAAATGTTAATTATTTTTTTGAGACATGTAAGATCTGTGATGATATTATTTCGATCAACTAATGGTAAGAATAACATGAAATTATATGGATGATAATGTAATTTATATGGTTGTGCGCAAATAAATAGGGAATTAATCTTTGAAGGGTCTAGAGTTAGAGAACTTTAGAGTGACAGGCTAAAGCCCCCAATTTGGTTTATAGTTTTAGATCTTGATACGAGCAGTTAGCCCCCAGGTGGACAAAGAAAAGGGAACTCTAGAGTGAGAGCTAGTATCTTCTCTACCTAACCCGTCTTCAAGACTATTCAAACTTTAAATTAGTCAATATTCTTTATAACATCACTAGTAAGGGTAAAGAACAGTATTGCTCCTATTTGTGAAAACATAATTTGAATACTTCCACAACAGAATTCCTATACTTCTTATTGATTCATGATAAAGAAAAAAAATATTTTATTTATACTTCTTTCATCTTACAAATATCTAGTAAAATTTAGTTAGTTGTTTACTTTATTTTCAATTATAAAAAATTATCAAAAAGAATCAAACTATCATTTCTATTATAGCATATATAGTTTGAGTAAGAATATTTTGTAAGGTAGAATTTGCTATCTATTTTATTCAGACTTATTTAAAGATTGAAATTCTCCTTGTGGGTTTGATATTTGGAGTTTAATAAAAAAGTCTTATGTTACTTGATAACGACATGTATACTCATCTCATATTTAAATATACTAATTACACTCTTTTTTGCATTACAGTCAAGTTTTTGGCATCGTTGCAAAGTAAGAAATATAAGCAAGGAAAAATTAAGAATATAATCGTATACATCGTAGTACTGTCATATAAAATTGAGATCATATATCATGAATCATAATTTCTTAAAAGTTGCATCACCGACTAAACTATTTCAGCATAGCCAACCAATCAATGTGAGTTCACTAAAGTTGTGAGATCACCACTTTCCCGAGTCTTAGTTTCACTTACAAAAGATTTTAACATAACCTATTGCCACTTAAGTTATCCCAATGAAGCAAAGAAGATATTACTCATCACATGAAAATAAAAGTTATTCTATCTTAAAACAAAGTTTTCTACTCATGCCACAAATTCATATTAAAAGAAAAGACTTACGTAACATGGATAAAACACAACAGAAAAGTTCACCAAATCACAACAAATCTCATAGAAAGTATTCACAACAATTATAAGAAAATAAAGAACACACATAGCTTTTTTCCTTTTGAAAGAATGATGTAAATCTCTCTAACAAAGCCTCCTACAAATCCATGCAATGCTCATACATTTCCTTGCACATATCTCTCAAAATACCTCACCAATCTCTCCAAAAAAGGTAAAAATCTACTTTTCTACTCATATATATGTCCTCTCGATGTTTTTGGAGTTTCCAAGATTTTGAAATGCCAAAATTGCCTTCCTAAGTTCCAAAAGGTGCCTTATAAACTTCTTGGGCCATTTAGATTCGTCCACAATTGTTTATGG
>NEWO01001349.1:74612-87463 GCA_003013225.1 Phalaenopsis aphrodite | reverse complement strand
TAAACTTTTAATTAACTAATTCTACTAATAAAGTTTCTATCGTGAAGTTCAATATATAAAAAAACATCCTTCTCCTTGTCAAGAAATATAAGTAAATAGATAAATTGAATCAGTTCAAATTGTATTGTGTCAAATAGGAGCATACCTATTCTTTACCCTTTGGACTAGGCATAAACAACATTGACTAATCATATGCTTGGTCACTAATCCGCGGCTAGGCTGGGAGGATACCGCCTCTCACTTCAGAGCTCCCACGTTCGCCTCACATGAGGGCTAACATCTACACTTCAACACCCAAATGATAGGACCGATTTGAGGATTTTAGCCTGACATTCTAAAAACTCCAATTCTACGCCTGATAATTTTTATTTCCCTATTTATTTGCCCAA
Organism: Phalaenopsis aphrodite; assembly: GCA_003013225.1. Classification (NCBI taxonomy): domain Eukaryota; kingdom Viridiplantae; phylum Streptophyta; class Magnoliopsida; order Asparagales; family Orchidaceae; genus Phalaenopsis; species Phalaenopsis aphrodite. Next base: position 87,074 of record NEWO01001349.1, on the reverse strand, counting down.
CTTTCAAGGACTTTGACCTCCCTAAATCTTTGATGAAATCTTCACTGTAGTTGTAAAACTCACCATATTTTAACAAATCAATTGTCCAGATTGAAAGTAAATTAAGATTGAAGTGAAAAGATCATCACAACTTCTTTAACATTCTTATGGCACAACCAATTCAAATCACCATTTCACAAAATCTCATGACAAGGAGAAAGACAAATAAAACTACTCGGAACTCACGGAGAAGATACGACAAAACTTGGAATTTATATATAAAAGCAAATTCATACAAACTTCAATTTGTAAATACACCTTATCTCTAATTCCTCCCCAAGCAAACTCCTCAAAGTTTCTCTGAATCTCTTCCTTTCTTTTCATCACACAAAATTCTCCTTCGATGCGGCAAGGAGGAAGAAATCTCTCACTTTCCTTCCACTCTTACAATTTCTCCAAGAATTCCTCAAAAAACTAACCACTCTCTACACTCTAATGGGCACCACAGACAACAAAGACTCAGCAGACACCCCCCTTTTTCGGCCTCCAAATTGTTTCTTTTAAAGTTGTAGAAGAGTTTTCAAGAGTTGCTTAAGCGTCCCTTCTAAAATCATCCACATTTAATGCATCTATTGAGAGAGCCGACGTGCTCACCGTCGGCGACCTCGATGGCGCCACAACGACCTTCTAGAATATTTAATTCTGGACTCTCAGGAAAATGTGTCGTTAGTGGCATCGAGCCCGCCGTCGGCAACTTTTTATAATCGAGCTAAGAGATTTGACAAAATGAATAAGCCTCATCAAAAGGTTTTGACATTAAAGAACCACTAGCTGCAACATCTATAATCGATCTAAGAGATCCCACTAATCCATTGTAAAAAGTTTGAATTATCAACAAATCTGGTAACGAATGATGTGGGCACTTTCTAAAAAGATCTTTACATCTCTCACAAGCATCATATATTGACTCTCAATCAATCTGACAAAATGATGTTATGTCATTTTTAAGTTTAGCAGTTTTGGATGGAGGAAAATATTTGGATAGAAATTTCTGTGAAAGTTCTCCCCAAGTTCTAATAGATCCAAGTGCTAACAAATTTAACCACATCTCAGTCTAATCCCTATGTTAAAAAGGAAAAAGTCTAAGTCTAACACATCATACGTAACTTTGTCATATTTAAAGGTAGCACAAAGTTCTAAAAAACTAGCGAGGTGTAAATTAGGATTTTCATTTGGTGTACCTCCGAATTGATTGTTTTGTACCATTTGGATAATAGCAGGTTTGAGCTCAAATGAATTAGCAACTACATCAGGATTTTGGATGGATAATTGAATTTCATCTACTGTAAGATTTGCATATTCTTGTAGAGGAATAGGTTGATGTTCATTTTCTATTCCTTGATTGTTCACATTATTTTCCATTGTGTTAGGATTTCTAGGTTCTTTTCTTAGTTTTCTAATTCTCCTAACAGTGCTTTCTAATTCTGAATCTTAGGGTATAAGATTTGTAGGTCCAAATTTACGCATACAATTGAAATCAGTACACAGAAAAATAGTTTACTAAATAAGAAAATAAGTTGTAATCAAGTAAAAGTTTTATAATATTCTTAATTTGTTCGTTACTCTAATTATGAATATTTTTTAATCTAATTTTTACTCCCCGACAACGACGCAAAAAACTTGACAGTGACTTCATATATGCTTAAAAATTCAAGAGGTTGACACTGCTGCTAGAAGATTTAAATCCCCAGCAATTGCGCCAAAAACTTGATAGCGGTTATAGATTGATAAAGATGTGTAGAAAATATTCAGTAATTGCAAAGTAACACTTATCAACGCAAGTATACTTATCACTCACGTAATATAGGGCTCTAATGGAGTCCTGGATATCGATCCCACAGGGAGTAATGTTTGAGGCTACAAACTAAGATTTAAAAAAAACAATACATAATCACAACAATATAGTTCAAATTGCATATTGTCACTAATATGCAATTGAAATAAAAATGTAATTTTAATAAACTCTTAATTAACTAATTCTACTAATAAGGTTTATAATGTGAAGTTCAATATATAAGAAAACATTCTTCTCCTTGCTAAGAAGTTTAAGTGAATGGATAAATTGAATTAGTTCAAATTGAATTGTACAAAATAGGAGCATACCTATTTTTTAACCTTTGGACCAGGCATAAAGAACATTGACTAATCCTATGCTTGGCTACTGAATCTACGGCTACGCTGGGAGGATACCGGCTGTCACTTCAGAGCTCCTACGTTCCCCTCGCCTGAGGGCTAACATCTACACTTCAGCACTCAAACGATAAGACTAAATCAAGGATTTTAGTTTGTCACTCTAAAATCTCCAACTCCACGCCTGATAATTTTTATTTCCTTATTTATTTGCACCCAACTTTCAAAAACTTTGAACTCCCTAAATTTTGGATGTAATCTTCACCTTAGTTGTAAAACTCAATATATTTTAATAAATCAATTGGCCAGATTGAAAGTAAATTAAGATTGAAGTGAAATGGTCATCACAACTTTTTTAACATTCTTATGGCACAACCAATTCAAATCACCATTTCACAAAATTTCAAGACAAGGAGAAAGATAGAGAAAACTACTAAGAACTCATGGAAAAGATAAGAGAAAACTTGGAATTTATTTATAGAAGCAAAATCATACAAATTTTAATAAGTAAATACAACTTATCTCTAATGCCTTCCCAAGTGAAATCTTCGAAGTTCCTCTGAATCTCTTGCTTTCTTTACAGCACATAGAATTCTCCTTTGAAGCGACAAGGAAGAAGAAATCTCTCACTTTCCTTCCACTCTTACAATCTCTCGAAGAATTCCTTACAATACTAAGCACTCTCTACACTCTTATGGGCACCACAAACAAAAAAGACTCAGCGATCCCCCTCTGGGCACCCCTTTTTTGGCCTCCCAATTGTTTCTTTTAAAGTTGTAGAGAGTTTTCAAGAGTTGCCCAAGCGTCCCTTCAAAAATCGTCCACATTCAATGCATATATTGAGAAAACCGCCGTGCTCGCCATCGACGACCTTCTAGAACATCTAATTCTAGATTCTCGAGAAAAACTCCCCATCGGTGGCGTCGAGCTCGTCGTCGGCGCCCAAGGTCAAATCTCCATATTTTGGTTCTTTTTACTCCAAATTTGCTTCTTTTTGCATCTTTTTGCTCCCATGACCATAATTCAACATACATGAAACAGAACATCAAAAATATCTTTCTTTAAAGTGCAATATCATCAAAATCAGTGTAAAATAGATATGAAAATCTCAACATATTTTCCTTGGGTCATTGCACTAGAACTGTTAGAGAAGAACTTTGGCAGGAACTTAAAAACATTAACCAATTTTCTGATAACTACTGGCTGGTGGGGGGGATTTTAATTGTCTTGCCCCCCTTCTGAAAAGAAAAGAGGAAGGCCCCCTAATTTGTCCATGTTGAACACTTTTAATGACAATATTCTTGCCTCTGGCTTATTTGATTTAGGATTTTCAGGTCCTAAATACACTTGGAGAAGGGGAAAATTATGGGAGAGACTGGACAGATTTTTTGCAAATGATCACTGGATGCAAAAATTCAAAAACACCTCCATCCTCCATTTGAGTTTTGCAGGGTCTGACCACAAACCTCTCCTTATTACAGTTATTGCTAATTATGAGAAAGGAAAGGCCGCTTTCAAATACTTAAATTTCTAGTCTAATCATGTGACCTTCCTACCCATTGTTGCTACTCATTGGAACTATATTGATCACCAGAGCCCCTAGATAAGACTATGGCTTCTACAGAAGAAAGTAGGGAAGACATTATGAAAATGGAATTGGGAAACATTTGGGAATGTTTAAGCTGAAGTGGAAAGAGCTGAAAGATACCTCATAAAATTGGCAACTTTTGTCACCTGTGACAAGGTAGGAAGATTTCCTGAAACAGAAGGCTTCAACAAATAGATTCATGGATGGATACAGAAATACTAAATACTTTCATGCCTGTATAAAGTACAGAAGAAAATGTAATGATATTCACTCCATTAAGGATGAACAAGGCAGATGGTTAAAGAAACCTCAAGACATTGCAGATAGTGATGTAAACTATTGTAAAAACTTGATGCATAAATCTGAAATCTTCATACCTCCACTAGATCCAAAACTTTTTGCTAATTATAAAGAAATCTCCCAACATATTAACCTGGAGGCTTGCCCAATTGAGGAGGAAATTCGGGTGGCCCTATCTGATATTGACAGTGCAAGAGCAACAGGACCTATTAGTTTCACTTCAGATTTTTACAAGAAGGCTTGGAAGATAATTCAAGGGGATTTGGTTCAGGCCATTCAAAGTGTTTTTCAAGGTCAAGATATGCCTAATTGCTTCTACACTAGCACAATTGTTATGGTGACCAAATCTTCTTCTAAAGATTAGTAGAAAAAGTTCAAGACCATTAGCTTGACTAATGTGGTCTCCAAACTAATCAACAAACTAATGGTTAAGAGATTACAACCATATCTACTACAACTGATAAGTCCCAAACAAGAAGCTTTTGTGAAGGGGAGATACATTGGAGATAATGTCCTCCTTACACAGAAATTACTAAATGATTTGGACAAACCTTGCAAAGGGAAAAATATGATCTATAAATTAAATCTACAAAAAGCTTATGACTTAATTGACTGAGAATTTGTGTTAAACTCCTTAAAAGCTAGGGGCTTCTCTTTAGCCTCCTGCCAGATTATTAAAAGATGGCTTATGGGCAATGCATACTCTATCCTTGTTAATGGACAAAATCATGGCTTCTTTATTGCATCTAGGGATCTAAAGCAAGGAGATCCTTCGCTACCACCATCTTTATTTTGGCACTGGACTATTTATCTAGATTGATGGATAGGCCTTCACAAAGGAAACAATATGCAAAATATCATCACAAGTCAACTTTGGATATAAGCCATCTCATATATGCTAATGCTATAATTATATTTTCTAGGGCCAATAGAGCAGCCACCAGTCTTCTATACAATTGCCTGCTGGAATTCTAAGTTGTGTCTGGGCTGTCATTTTACAAAGATAAATGCCAGATTATTTTCAGCAAGAGGACTGCTAAGTGTACTAAACAAAAGATCCTAAACCTCACTAGTTTCTTTACCATGGCTATTCTTTTTAAGTATCTAGGGGTGCCTCTACTTAAAGGGAGAACCAAACTTACTCATTTTGATGAGGTAGTCAACAAAACTATTTCAACATTACAAGGCTGAACTAACTCCTTTCTTTCTAATGGTGGTAGGATAAAATTATTGAGAAGCATCCTAACATCCTTCCCTTCTTCTAAACTACAAATGGCTGTAATGAAGAAGAGCACTCAACTATTACTGGAAAGAACTTTCTATAGATTTATGTGGCAGGCCAAAGGAAGCAACTACACTGTGCAAGCTGACAGAAAATTGCAAAACCAAAATCTGCTAGGGGACTGGGCTTTAAAGGTCTCTAACAATTACAACAACTGAGCTATTGTAAACTGTGGCTTAATATTAGACAATAAAAGATCTTATGGTCCAAGTTTATGTAGGATAAAAATTACAAACATGCACATCCAAATCAGATTTCCAGGAAGACAGGTGAGTACAAAATCTGGGCTAACCTTCTGACGATAAGAAATCAGGCAAAAAACCTATTTATATGGGACATTCGGAAGGGGAAACTCAATTTTTGGCTGGACAGATGGTTCCTTGAAGATGTCATTCATCCTCCAGCTGGGGAGTGGGATACATAACTCTTGGTTGAAGACTGCTGGGAGGGCAACTCTTGGTCTGCTGAACTTCTTAGCTCTTCCTAGATCACTAATCTGTTGAAAGGATTACTAAACTACCATTTAATAAATCTCAGGAAGATAGAATAGTGATTGAAGGTAAGCCCAATCAAAGTATGATAAAAAATATTTATAGCAAACTTTACCAATGGGAAAGGGTATATTGTGGCAGACTGCCACTGGAGTAAGTATCTCTCTCCATCCATATCATTTTTTTGTTGGAGAATCCTCCATAAATTGCTACCAATTGAAGATATAATGAAACTCAAAGGTCTGAAGGGTCTTTTTATTTGCCATCTATGCAAGGAGGATGGGGAATCTGTCAGTCATCTCTTCTTTGGCTGCAAATTCTCCCAGGAGGTTTGGAAGGCTATTATACAAACCCTGAAAATTGATTTACTGAATTTGAAGTGGTGGAATATTTTTGAATGCTGGAGGGGCTGGGAGAATATAAATTTAGGCCCAATACCTTTTATTGCTGTCTGATTTATCTGGATAGCCAAAAATCAATTTCTATTTGATGACATCCCAACTGCTCCATCCAAGGTGGCAACCAATTGCTTAGCTTTTATTACTAAGCTCATTCAACTAAAGAAGTTCCCCAATATCCTCAAAGCTGATGTTGCTACTGGCCAAAGAAACTTTTATGTAATCAAGGTATTCTAGAACAAACCTCCTTTCCCTATGATTAAAGTAAACACTGATGGAAGTTACTCTTCTCATGGGGCTGTAATTGGTGGAGTTTTTAGAGACCATAAGGGCATATGTCTAATGTTCTATCAATCTCTAATTTCTGTTGTGGATGCTCAAGAATCTGAAGCTCTAGCTATGTACTGGGCTCTCAAACTAGCTATTATCAATAACTGGGAGATAGTGCAGATTGAGGTGGATTCCTTTACATTCTTGGAATATGTACGAGGGAGTGCCACTCCTCCTTGGCACATTCTATAGTGGAAAAAATAGATTATATCCATGTGTAATGCAGTGAGAGTCAATTTAAAGTTCATATATAGGGAAGGAAATAGGCTTGCAAATTTCTTAGCTAGGAGGGGAGGGAAATCACAGGAAGTAATTATATCATCTTTACCACCTCCCTCTCTCAGTTTTTTGCTTCAAGGGGACTAGTAAAAGCCCCCCACCTTAGAGTTGTAACTTCTTTTTTAGCTCAATATATTATCTTCTTTTGCCAAAAAAAATAAAATTGCATTTCTAAAGTGGGCGACAGGATTCCAATTCCGATGACCGACAGCGTCTAACGGGCAACTCCCACAACCAAAAAAATAATGCCGATAAAAGATTTGATTTGACCTCAGCTGATTGTATTTCAAAAATTTATAATATTACAACATTTAATTATTATAGAAATTATTTTTAAATAAATCATTTATAATATCGACAAATATGTCACATTGTAGTGAGCTATAATTTACTTGAAAATAATAAATACTCTCTCTTTTATTTTTTAAAATTTACCAAAATCTCTCTTGATTAGCACTTTGGGAAGATCACTCTTTACTTCTATTCATTTTCTAACCACACATATACTTGCTTAAGGTTATCTCTAACTAAATTTAGTCAATCTCAACATGCATTTGTACTCCTTAAACTTGAATCATAAAGAGAAAGAAACAAGAAAAGTTCCATCCTGGTATTCATCCATGCGCACATCTTCATAACATGCAAATTATGTTGGATACCAACACCACATTACAGTTGGAGACTTAGCGATAGAAAAGAGAAGTCATGAGAAACTCTCATAGACTACATTCTTCGATGAAGAAATCTTAGTATGAAGTGTGAAATGCAGCTCCAAGAATAATATGCCATTGATATCCTCCTTAAAAGTATTCACAAAATAGTAGCATTAATGCTTAAGGGATTTATGATAAAGACCTTTAAAAAGTTACTTGATAAAGCTGTCAACCTTTAAGAAGAAGCCAAGAAAATGAATATACCAAAAAAGGCTGAAAAGATGAGGCCAATCAAAACATTTAAAAAGAATTCAAGAAATGTATCAACTTTGGAAAGAGCAACCAACCAATGCAAGTACTTCCTAAGCAGAGAAAATAGACATCGTGGAAGTTTGAGGTGAAGTTTAGGGAATGTCTGATGTCACTGATATGACTCAACATGTTTACAAGGGGAGTGTTTCTTCTTCCTCTATTTCATTTGAATCAAGAATCTGAAGTCTCTACATGAACTCTTCAAGCATGATAGATTTTCTTATTGGTTATCCTCCAAACTCTTAAGAATCTTTTGTATCATGGTCTTCTTCTTGGACTTATTCTTTTTGGTTGATTCCTTGGATTTCTTCAATGAACCTTTCATAGAACTCATCTTGTGGCAAGATGAACTAGAATAATTAGAATGCTTTTGAATTGATGAAGAGATTAATGTGCTTGACATTGGTCTTTCCCTTAACTCGAGCTCTGATTCTAGAGGATATTTCCACTTGACACCAGGGATGCCCTTTTATTGCTTCAACATCTTCACATTTTTCTTTGATATCACAGTCTCTCATTCTTCATCTTGATTGGGCTTATCATTGAGATTTTCTCCAGTTGATGGCATAAAAGTAACATAACCATTTTTGTTGACTCTCTTTTCGAGAAAATTAGAACAACATAGCCAACTCTACAGTTGCAGTTTCAACGACTCAGCAAAATGCTGAAAGAGAGTGGATGAATAACTAATATCCATAAAAAATGAAGCCAACACAAAAAGATTCCGCTGTTTAAAAATTTTTTGTTGAGTTCAAGCAACCTGAAGCCAAGAGGTCAGGGTAAGTTGAAATGATTGATTAGCCCAACTATTGGCCTATAATAGGATGTTAGAGCACAAGATTGAAGATTGCTTCATCTTCACAGACTAGTTGGAGTATAACTTCAAGGTAAGGAACATAGTCATCTCAAAGAAATACTTGAAAGATCTTGAAAAGGTTTTGATTAATGTGATCTCAGCCAATAATTTTTTTCCCGTCGACCCTTACAATCACAAAGATAGATGGGATGTATCATGTATCAAATCTTCCAAGAAGGTCCTCAACAAGATGCTGGCTACTCTGGCCTCACTGTAAACATTAAAGACCCCAACTCCAAGAAGTAAAAAGGAAAAAATATTTGAGAAAGCAAAGCAAAAAAGTTTGAAGGCACTAGCAGTATACCTTCAACTTATTCTACTTTTAATTTCTCTTATGTACTAGTTGCTTCATCTTTGGGGAATAAATCCCTCAATCGGTTGACTTTGTATGTTTTTTTCCTTGTCCCTCTAGACACAGTTAGCAAATAATTTTGATTTCAATTAGATGTTGCCTTTCTTTGATGATGGCTCTTTTGAAAACACTCGATTTATAATTGAACACGTAGACAAATCTTTGATTATACATGATTTTAATGGATGTAACAATGACCATAATGACTTTAATAACAACAATAATTTTAATGAAAAGAAAAAATGAAGATGATATGGCTACACTATAATAGTAAGGAGTACCAATTTCCATATGATTGAAGCCATTAAACTCAGAGAGAAAAGAGTTGGGTGAAATGCCCTCGAAAGAAGCTCCACCTTCAACACATGAATAAGAAGAAGTAACTAAAGCCCATTTATTGAGTGAGAAAGTTTTACCTTTAAGAAAAGCTCCTAAGGAACAATAAAACATTTTTTCTTGCTGAATGATGTTGTTCCACCAGTGCAAGAAAGACTAACTCAAGATAATACTAAAAAGTATTAAAATAAGGTGGACTACGGTGTTCTAGCCCATTCGAGGAACTGCCAGCAAACTTAAGCACTAATGATGCCCTCATTCTCTCCAATAAAATTAGGGAATCATTAATAAAAGCCCTCTTGGATCCTAAAATTTGCCTAGCTCAACTTGCTAGTACCTTCTCAAACGAAGCTTATTCATTGGAAGGACTCACTAAAGCTGCATTCTCTGATAATGAGTTATTATTGGACACAACTGAACATAATTGCCTACTATAAATCTCGATAAATGTTGACAACATTACACTCTCAAGGGCATTTATTTACTCCTGTACTTCAATCATCATTATGAACTCAAGAACTCTTGATTATTTGGACATCGATGCCCGTAGGATAACGACAAACAAGAAGATGTTACGTGGATTCAACCAACAAGGTGAAAGAGCTGTAAGGTCAATCACATTACTCTTAATAATTCTTGATTTGGTGACAATGACAAAATTTCATGTCACAGACTCTGAAATGGCTCCATGAATAGAAGATGGTTTTTTGTCGCTACACTAGTTCATCAAGTATCTCCACGAGGGACTGGAATAATGTATTTAAGGTGACCTGCAACCATTCTCAGAACATGAGATTGGCATACATGAAGATGTTGCAGATTATGCATCATTGAAGAAGATAGTTTTCTCTAGGGATGTTGTGATAAATGCAGAACAAATGATAAAAACAAGGAAATAGATAAAGAGGATGAAGAATGTGAGAAAATTGAGAATGACATGCTACAATTCAACCGAAGGGTAAAGGCTCTCGCAAAACTTGTATTCACATTTGAAATGAAGAAACCTTTAAAGATTAACATCTACTTGGAACCTAGTTCTATGGAAGAAAGAGATAAAAAAGGCAATGATGGTGGCGACTCAAAAGGAGCCATAGCTCAAAATATCCCTCAAGGACAAAGATGAAAAGAAGGAAAATGAGTCCATTTATGAAATAATCAATCACAATGTACAAACTATGACGCTAACTCTAATATCCTTAAATAAAATTAAGAATTTGGTGGCCAAAGAAGTACATAGTGAAGGTATGAAACCTATCAAGTTTAGCTTTTTCCTGCTCCTAGTTCTGAAATAAATGTAAAACTAGAAGAAGAAAATTTCTTAAAATTAATGGTACTTCCCATTGAACATTATTTGCCTTATGTTCAGAAGCTTGTTCAATGTGTTTTGATATCAAAACAATGGTCAACCGATCAATACCACAAATTTAAAAAAATATTGAAAAATCAACATTGAAAACCTAGCTTGAATGAAGGTTTGAACACTAGGATCTCTTGATGAAACTAAATTTTATCTTGCTGTCACCAAAGAACCTAATATCGATTGCACAAAAGAACCCAGTTTTAATGAAACTTTAATTGAAGATGCACCACCAGAATTCAAAGAAGAAATTAAAGTGATAGTAGATGAGCTAAGAGAAGTCAATTTGGGGACTGAAGATGCTACAAAACTAACATTCATTAGGTCATAACATAATGACAACAAAGCAAAAGAAATAATCCAACTATTAAAAGTATATAAGGATTTCTTCGCTTGAAGTTATGAGAAAAAACTCGAACTTGCTCCAGAAATAGCAGTCCATGAAATTGGAATAAAACAAACTATGATCCCGACATACAATGCTCAAAAATGGATGTGAGTGGAAATTGAACAACAGTTCATGACTAAGGTTATAAAATTAATCAATGTTGGCTTCATCTGAGAAGAAAATATCCAACTTGGTTAGCCGACATAGTGCCTGTCAAAAAGAAAAATGGGTAAATCTGAATCTATGTTGACTTTAGTGATGTAAATAAAGCCTATCCAAAAGATGACTTCTCCTTACTGATCCCAGAGTTCATGATAGAAATTGTGTTATCACAGGAAATATTCTCAATCATGGATGGATCATAAGGTTATAATCAATTAAAATTATCTCCGGAAGATGAACTAAACATAGCCTTCCAAACACGCACCTAAATTTATTGGTAGAAGGTAATGTTTTTTAGACTTAAGAATGCTACGAGCTATGACAATGATCTTTGACAAACTCATCCACAATCAGGTTGACTGTTATGTGGTTAACTTATTCATCAAGAGTAGAAAAAATGTACGATTTGATAATTTCCTTTGAATGATTACGACAATTTAATTTTAAATGAATCACTTAAAATGCACCTTTTGTGTCACCTCAAAGAAATTCTTTGGATTTATTGTTCATTATCATGGGATCAAAATTGACCCTCTTAAAATTGAGGCTATATTAAGAATTCTTCCTTTGAAGAATTTGACCTAGTTAGCATATATAAGACGTTTCTTTTCTAACTTGTCAGGTATGTGGCAACATCTCACCACCTTAACCAATAAGGAGGTTGAATTCATGTAGGATGATAAATACTAACATGCTTTTGAAAGCATCAAAAAATATTTAAAGACATCTCTTACTTAATCAACCCTTATCTTGAGAATACCTCTAATCATCTACACCATAGCTTTAGATACTATCTCGGGGCCTTGCTATCTAAGTGTCATTGATGAGGGTAAAGAAAATGTATTAAATTATGTCAGTTGTTGTCTACTTCCTATTGAAATATGATATCCAACAATTGAGAAGCATTGCTTAGTTTTAATTTTTTTTCATTCAAGAGCTAAGACACTACATGCTCTCTCATAAGGTGACTCTCATCTCGAGATTCAACCCTCTAAAGTACCTAAAGACTTCACTGACACTCTCTTTTACATTTGCTAGGAGGGCCATGATACTACTTCAATTATACATAACTTTTATTCCTTACATGCCATCAAAGGAAAAATACTAGCAGATTTCCTAGCAGTATAACCAATACCGGCAAGGTGCCCTTGCAACGAGGACTTGCGTGACAAACAAATTTTGGAGCTCAAAGGTTTCGAAACTCAACAT
>NEWO01001349.1:39504-73591 GCA_003013225.1 Phalaenopsis aphrodite | reverse complement strand
TCTGCTAGGGTTTCGACAGAATGGATCTAGTTGTTGCTGTAGATGACCTAATCTCAACTATCTCATCAAGTCCAATTAGTTTTTTCTCCTTTCATCACTGGTTTTTGCATGTTTTTATTTTCTCTAACTCTTTACCTCTTCCTGGGTTTTTGGTTTTTCAAATATTTCTGTTCCATTGCTTAGCTCCACTGTTTTTGCTGTTTGTTTGTCTGGTTGCCTGGTTTGTTCTCTCTATGGGTTATCTGGTTACTTGGGTTTCTCTCTAGTGCTTTATCTCTACTATGCCTTTTGCTGCTCTACTCCTTCATTTACTAGTTAATTGAATCGACAACTCAGTGTTAGTTCCACAGCTCTGACCCCCCCCCCTTTTTTTGCTTATTTCTATACTAGGGACCTTGCAGTGATGTCTGACACTAATACAATTGATATTTCCATAAATATTCAATGGGCCAAGGCCACTTTTGCAGACATTTTTGGGAAAGGATATGATAAAGTTCAGAGTCCTGATGATTTAGTTTTTCTCTAACTCTACCATTAGTTGATTAAGACAATACCATCTCGCATTTTACATTTTCTCACAACAAATATTAACATATTTATTGGCTAAATCAAGAAGTACAAGGTTTAAAATCATCACAACTTATTCTAACATTAAAGATTGATAATTTACACAAATTCCATCTAATACTTGTTCACTTATTATTTTAAAGAAAAAGGTAAAGAAAACTACTCAGAATTCATGGAGAAAACACAACCACACTTAAGTTTGAAAGTAGAAATTATACAAACAAATAAGTAGTCTAAATTAAAACCAAATGTAGACACAAAGATAAAAAGTTATCTCAAATCTTCTCCACCAAACTCTTGACATTCCTTTGAAACTCTTCTTTTCCTTTCTCTTACAATACTCTCTAATCACACGCTATAACTCCTCTCTTCTTCTTCTCTCTAAAAGCATCCTAATTAGTCAAAAGGAGAGAGGCGCCAGCAGTGTCTAAAGGGGGTTGACAACTTGTGAGAGAGAGTTCTTCAATCCAATCCAAGTCTTCTTTTATAATTTTTTTAAGGGTGCCTTGGTGTCTCTTCAAAATGTGTCCACATTTAATGAATCTTNTCAACCCTCTAAAGTACCTAAAGACTTCACCGACACTCTCTTTTACTATTGCTAAGAGGCCAATGATACTACTTCAATTCTACATAACTTGAATTCCTTACATGCCATCAAAGGAAAAATACTAGCAGATTTCCTAGCAGTATAACCAATACCGGCAGGGTGCCCTTGCAACGAGGACTTGCGTGACAAACAAATTTTGGAGCTCAAAGGTTTCGAAACTCAACATTGGGAACTATCATTCAATGGAGCTTTGTTTGCTTATAAATACAAGGACATGTAGACAATCGTACCCAAAAATTCATTGGCAGGATTGGTTTTCATCACTCTAGACTAAGTAATGATGTCATTCTCTTACCACTTGATAAAGCCTTACACAAACAATGAAGTCGGGTATGAAGCACTTATAATCGACTTTGAGTTTACAATCTTAATGAAAATCAAGGAAATTAACATCTATAAAGACTCCCAACTTAACATTAATTAAGTTATTGGAAAGTACAAGTTCTTGAAGTCATAGCTTGAACAATACTTCCACTACACAATGAAAATATTGGAACAAATCCCAAGTGTTAACTTTTACAAGTTTGGAGGTGAGATAACTCATTAACACATTCTTTGACAATGTTTGCAAAGGATTTCACCTACCCAGAAGAGGACTATGCTCAAATTTCATGACAAGGACGACAAGTTCTCTCCCAAATAGATATTGACAACCTTCACAAAATCGGTTCTGCCTCGAAAGTAGAAATTATCAAAAAGGAAGAATAAGAAAGAATGGTGACAACTGATAATTGAATATTTGTGGTCTGGAGTTTACCAAAAGATAGCTTTATTAAGAATCAAATCAAATAACGAATGTTGTCTTATGCCTACGTGAACAATGTCCTATAAATGCAAGCCTTTCGACCAGATGTGGTTGCAGTATTTGACAAAATCCAAAGCACAAAACATTGTTAAAGAAGTTCATTCAGACCTTTATACTGTACACCAGTTGGGATCCAAAATGAAAATGAAAATAAAAATACTTCGAAACTATTAGCCAACAATAAAGACAGATTTATTGTAAGTTGCTAAGAGGTGTCACCTGTGTTAGGTTCATGGGATGATCTTTTACCAACCTCCAATTGTGCTACACCAGACAATTGTGTTGTAGTCATTTGAGTGTTAAGGCACAGACATAGTGCTCCCTATCTACCCTCCATCCTCTAAAGTTCATTGGTATATTCTGGCTACCACAAACTACTTCTCCAAATGGGTAAAAGTCATACAACTCAAATAGGAGAAAGCAAATTTTGTCCTCCAGTTCTTAAAGACATAAGTTATCTATAGATTCAAAGTCCCTCAAAGGATAATCTCAAATAACTAAATAACCTTCAAGAATAAAAAATATACAACATCATTCAGAGACATGGAAGAGATTAGAAATATTAAACAATATATTACCCTAAAGCTAACTGTTTAGTCAAAGCCTTTAAGAAGACTAAAGTCTAAATCTTGAAAAAGACATTAATTGGCAGCACAAGTCAGTGGCATGAATAGTTGTTAGAGGCTTTGTGGGCCAGCATTACAACAAACCAAACACCAACATGTTCAACACCGTTTCCTCTGCTATATTGGTTTGAAGAAGACTTTTACTAGAGGTGCCAGGAAAAAGTCTAAGTCTGATACACCATCATATTTAAATATAGCACACAATTCTAGAAAATTGGCAAGATGTAAATTTGGATATTTAGTTGGTGCCCCCTAAATTGATTATTAGATACCATTTGGATAATAGTAGGTTTAAGTTCAAAAGAATTAGCAACTACAAAAGATTTTTAAATACTATTACAAAGTTCATCTACTGTAGGGGTTTACATAATCATTTAAAGGTCTAAACACTAGGTTAATTTCAACATTTTGATTATTTTGGTTTGCCATTTCTTCAAATTTTTTATCTTTCTCTATATTTTCATTTTTTTAATTTTTCTAATAGTTCTTTCCAATTCAAAATTGTAGGGCACTAGTCCTTTAAAATTTAAACTACTCATATATTACTACAAAACAACATAAAATAAAATCACACAAATCAGAAGTTTATATAAAAACAATACTACAATATTCCTATAATAATTCTAAAAGTTTAAATAAGACTTTCTAAACATTTCTTCAAAAATTTTAATTTTTCCCCAACAATGGTGCCAAAAACTTGATCCTGTTTTCATATGACAATACGATGTATGCAGTTATAATTTTAATTTTTCCTTACTTACATTTCTTACTTTGCAACGACTGTCAAAAACTTAACATCAAGGCAAATAAAAATATAATTATTTTATTTAAATATCAGATACTATGAAAGTATACGTTTCAATATCACTAATATCGAACCCATAGAGAAAAAATGCAATATGCAACTAAAATCAGAAGAAATTAGATAATAAATTCTACTTTGCAAAGTATTCTTACTCAAACTATGCATGCTATAATAGGAATGAAATTTTAATTTTTGTTGTAATTTTTTATAATTGAAAGTAAAGTAAACAACTAACTAAACTTAACAAGATATTTGTAAGATGAAGGCAATATAAATCAAATATAGTTTTCTTTAACATGAATGAGTAACAAGTCTAAGAATTTTGTTGTGGAAGTATTCAAATTGTGGTGTGTCAAAAAGGAGAAATAGTATTCTTTACCCTTACTAGAGATGATATAAAGAACAATGGCTAATTTAAAGTTTGAACAATCTTGAAGATGGGTTAGGTAGGTGATACACCAAAATAATATGTGGTTTTAAGTATATATTTTAAGCTTATTTTTGGTGATATTTCACTTTAAGGAAGGGTATTCTTCATTACAATTCTAAGAAAGAATTAAAAGTGCTTGTAAAGAGAGAAAGGCTTGAAGAGAACTTCAAAGGATTTTCTTAGGAAGGATTGTGAGATAGGTTGTGTCTTTCATTTCTTTTATTTAATAAACTTGTTTTTATACATGAAACTTGTGTTTTGTCGTATCCTTCACATGAATTCTAAGTAGTCTTCTTTATCCTTTTCCCTACTTCGAGATATATTTTTGTGAAGAATTGATTTTTTTATATGGTTTTAAAATTCAATAATTTGTGATGATTTGAACTCTGATCTTCATTTACTTTTTAATATGGCCAATTTAAATGTTAAAATGTGTAGAGAAAAATTTGTTCCAAAAGGGCTATGATTTCTACAACGTGGGGAGAATCACATTTGATTTGATGGGAGATTATGTCATCCATGGAGTTAGGTGCAAATAAATATGGAAATTTTCTTCGTTTGATGTAGAATTAGAGATTTTAAGGTGACAGATGAAAATCTCAAATTTGGTCCAGTTGATTGGAAACTGATGTGAGATTGTTAGCCCTCAGGTGACGTGGGAACTCTAGAGTGGCAGTCGGTATCCTTCGAGCCTAACAACAAAACTAGGGACCAAACACTTGATTAATCAATGGTCTTTATTCATTCAAAAGAGGGTAAAGAATATGATTTCTCCTAGTTACCAAAAAATAGTTTATATATATATATATATATATAATCTATAGGTGGCGGCTGGTTCCACTAGGGTTTCGACAGAATGGATCTAGTTGTTGCTGTAGATGACCTAATCTCAACTATCTCATCAAGTCCAATTAGTTTTTTCTCCTTTCATCACTGGTTTTTGCATGTTTTTATTTTCTCTAACTTTTTACCTCTTCCTGGTTTTTGGTTTTTCAAATATTACTGTTCCATTGCTTAGCTCCACTGTTTTTGCTGTTTGTTTGTCTGGTTGCCTGGTTTGTTCTCTCTGTGGGTTGTCTGGTTACTTGGTTTTCTCTCTACTGCTTTGTCTCTACTGTGCCTTTTGCTGCTCTACTCCTTCATTTACTAGTTACTTGAATCGACAGCTCAGTGTTAGTTCCACAGCTCTGACCCCCCCTTTTTTTGCTTATTTCTGTACTGGGGACCTTTCAATGATGTCTGAACCTAATACAATTGATATTTCCACAAATATTCAATGGGCCAAGGCCACTTTTGCTGACATTGTTGGGAAAGGATATGATAAAGTTCAAAGTCCTGATGATTTGTTTTTTCCTCAAGAGTATCATGAGGGTTATGACCCTCTCTTCAAGCCTATATGCAAGAAGAGTGGGAAATTGGCTATCTACTTCATTTAGGAGGACCTAAATGGTCTTACTGAATGTTATAAGTTCACCTTAATTGGTAAATTTCAACTTGGCCACCCTAAAATGGAATCTGTGAGAAGATATTTTGATGGACTGAAATTCAAAGGGGCCTGGAAAGTAGGCCTATTTGATGGAAGGCATATTCTCATCAATCTCACAAGGGAAGAATACTATGCTAGAATCTTTTCTAAATAATCAATTTTGATTGAAGGAATCTCAATGAAACTACTAAAGTGGACTCCTGATTTTGACCCCAGCAAAGAACTTCCCATTGTCCCCATTTGGTTTAAGTTACCTGGACTTAAACTACATTTTTTCAACCACAAAGTTCTCTTCAACATTGGCAAAGCCTTGGGAAGACCTTTGAAGTTGGATGCCCTCACTTTCAACTTATCTAGACCCTCAATTGCTAGAATTCTGGTTGAAAGAATTATCACTTTACCTGATGTGAAGGAAATTTGGTTAGGCATTAAGCATAGTGGATATTAGCAGAAAATTATAGCTGAACAAAGACCTTATTATTGCCATCACTGCAAAATATTTGTCCATACTGATGAGAAGTGCTTTAGACTTCATCCCAACCTCAGAAGGAAGCTTCCTAGAACTAATTCAGAGGTCTTAGAGCCACATGGTATTGAGCTGCCAGCTATTGCTGTAATTGCTGCCTATGATTCTGAATTTCCAGGGACAAGGATTCAGGAAGACTCTATACTAGAGTTGGATGAATTATCTCAAGATATGGATAAAGAGGTTGTGGAACTAGATAACTCTTTTCAAAATGTTCTAAAACCCTTGTCTGAGCAACTTCACCTTATACCAAAATCTACTCAAGTTGAACAGATCAATTGTACTGCACTTCCAACACTCTCTGCTGATCAAGGGGAAACAACTACTGAGATACCAGAGGAAGACCCTTTGTTTTTGCAATTAGCTAAAAATATAGAAAATTTTGGCAAATCCAGAAAGAAAAAAAGAAGAAAATGCCTTTGGAACTAAAGAACCTACTCCCTTCTTCTTCTTCTTTGGAGGAAGCCCTCCTCCCCCCTCTCTTCTAATACTGTTAGAACTAGGAGAAGAGGAAAATCCACCTCTATAGGTTAATGAATCTTATCTATTGGAATGCTAGGGGATTAGCACATGCTAAATCACTTAATTGAATTATGCCTCTTAATAGGATGTATAAACCTTGAATTAATGCTATACTTGAACCTATGATTACTAAACATGTCAACAGAATTGGTGAGGAAGTTCCCTGGATTTCAGCTCTTTTGCAGATAGGAAATTCAATGCATTGTCCTTAAAGAGGGAGATCAATTTATCCATTTGAAGATTAACTTAAATTACTATAATGGTTTTGGTACCTTTATTTATGTTGGCTATTCATCCACTGCTAGACAGGAACTTTGGCAACTTTTACAAGACTTCAATTATTCTATAAGGGACTTCTGGATTATTGGAGGTGACTTCAACTGTCTCTCTTCACCTAGTGAGAAGAAGGGTGAGAGATCTCCTGATATCAATTTAATGAACAATTTCAATGAGAACATTCAGTCTACTAAACTTTTTTATTTGTGTTTTATTGGCCCTAAGTACACTTGGAGAAGGAGGAAGATTTGGGAAAGGCTGGATAGAGTTTTGGTGAATGATTTTTGGTTCAGAGATTTCCAATATACTTCTGTCCAACATTTGGCTATGAGTGGGTCTGATCATAGACACTTACTTATTCAAATTTCTTCCATCAATTCTAAAAATAAAGCCAAGTTCAGATACTTCAATATGTGGTCCATGCATGGGGATTTTCTTAATCAAGTATATATGGCTTGGATTGATGTTCATCATCACATCCCTAGTATAAAACTCTGGCTCTTACATAAAATAGTCAGTAAACATCTTTCTAATTGGAATTGGGAGGTGGTTTGGAACATAGATAATAAAGTCCTTGAAGCTAAACAAAAGGAATTAAAATTAGAACAACTCATATCTTCTGGCATAGGGTCAGAAATGGATCTTCAGTCTGCAAATGAACATCTACTGGATGTAATCAACATGCAAGAGGCATTCTATGCTCAGAAGGCCAACAGACTGAAGTTTTGTGAGGGGGACAGAAATTCTAAATATTATCATGCTTGCATCAACTACAGGAGGAAATGCAATACAATTCATAATATCCTTTCTCAGGAGGGTCATTGGATCACTACTGTTGAGGGCACAGCTGATAATGCTGTTCAATATTTTCAAAATATTTTCAAACAAACTCCTACCTCTCAACCTCCCATTAAGTATACCTTGTTTGATAAGGAAAAGGTGTTCACCAAAAGCTTAACTCTCATTAATATTCCTTATGAAAAGGAAATATGGGAAGCTCGGAACTCCATTGACAGCACAAAAGTTGCTGGTCCTTATGGGTTCACAACAGATTTTTATAAAAAGACCTGGCTGATTGTGAAGGTGAGGTCATTGCTACAGTCCAAAGCTTTTTCTGGGGGGCTGATCTCCTCAAATATTTCTCCTCATCTACTATTACTTTGGTTCCAAGGAAAAAAGCTCCTCAGAAATGCAAAAATTTCAGACCCATTAGCCTCACTTCTGTTATATCCAAGATCATAAGCAAAGTCCTGGTCCATAGGTTACAACCTCATTTAAATCATCTTATATGCAAGAATCAGGCAGCCTTCATCAAGGATAGAAGTATTGGTGATAATGTTCTCTTGGATCAAGAGTTGGTAGTGGATTTAGACAGAATCACTAGAGGAGGTAACTTAATTCTCAAATTGGACATCAAAAAGGCATATGACACAATCAGTTGGAAGTTTATTGAACAAGTTCTCATTGCCAGAGGTTTCTCCCCTTCCTTTATCTCTCTAATCAACAGATGGTTGGCTAATAATTTCCATTCTATCTTCATCAATGGAACTTCCCATGGGTTCTTCAGTGCATCTAGAGGTATCAAACAAGGCAACCCCCTCTCCCCTACAATTTTTATTATGGTTTTTGACTACTTATCCAGAATCTTGAATGAGTTAGCAACCAGGAAAACCCACTCCCTTTATAGCTATAGATTTTCCACCTTAATCAATCATTTGGATTTTGCTGATGACATCATTATTTTTTCAAAAGCTTCCAAATCTTCCTGTTAAATTATTCATGCAAAGCTTGGAGATTTTTCAAGAGGCCTCTGGTATGAAATTAAATAAGCAGAAGTGCATCTCCATCTTCAGCAAACAATGCAAAAGTGAGCTAAAGACCTAGGTTTTTGATTTCACTGGCTTTACCAATAGCCATCTTCCTGTGAAATATCTTGGGGTAATTCTTATCAGAAGATGAACAAAAAACTCTCAGCTTGATCACATTTTAGAAAAGATTCAAAGCAAACTTGAAGCATCGGAGAATTCCTTTTCATCCAATGGGGGTAGGATAAGACTTCTGAAAAGTGTTTTATCTGCAATTCCCTCCTATCTCCTGCAAATGAATATATTGAAAAAGTTACTCAAAGATTATTAGAAGGGATTTTCAATAGATTTCTATGGGCTGGTCAAAGGAAGCAAAAACACTGGACTAAATGGGCTAAGGTGTGTCAACCTTTTATGGAAGGTGGGTTAGGCTTCAATTCCTTCCCCCAAATTATGCATACTAACCTTTGCAAACTCTGGATCAAATTCAGATCTCAATCCTCACTTTGGGCTCAATTCTTAAGGGGAAATTATTGCAAGCATCAACACCCTACCCAATTATCATGAGGGGAGGTGCATCTTGTTTTTTCAGTCTCTTGTTAAAGCTTTGGAACCCCCTGAAGCTAAATGTCAAGTTGTTTTTTGGGCCCTCAACTTAGCCAGATCTTGCCATTTCAACCAGATATGGGTTGAATCTGACTCTTTAATGCTTGTTAACATTATCAAGGGCTCCTATGACACTCCATGGAACTTAATCAGCTGGATTTTTTGGGATTCATCAATCGCTGAAGAACTGCCCTATAAAGTTCTCCCATATCCACAGAGAAGGAAATAAACCCTCAAATTGGCTAGCAAAAGAATCTGTGGTGAGCAGAAGGATACCTCCCCCATTGGATTTCCTCCTATCCAGTGATTTGCTGCCTCTTCCTTATATCAGATAGCTCCTTTTGTTGTTTTGAGAGGTTGCCTCCTTTTATAGGCACTCTTTTCTTTTCTTTTCTCTTTGTAACTGGTTTACTTTAATTTTAATGAATTGGAACTTGCCTCCTTACTTATATATATATATATATATATATATATATATATATATATATATATATATATATATATATATATATATATAAATTCTTCACAATCCATACACTCATTGTAAAAGGGAAGTATGCTTCCTTAAATTTTAACTTTTCATCACAAATACTTTGTTTAGTTTTCATAAGTTTACTTTTGAATGTTTTGAATTTAGTTTAGTTAATTTTGTCTTTCAACTGCATTTTAATTAACATTCACTCTACTATTTTATATTCAAATTTCACACTTTACGTTTGTAATTTTAAAAATTATAGTATACATTATAATCTTAAGAATTTACTTATTGGTATTTCCAACTTCTCTGTGGGATCGATATTTATGACTCCATTAATGCCCTTTAATACTTGAGTGATATGTATAATTGCGTTATTTTTAAATGGGGTTTTGTAGTATAAAGATTTTTAAAAGATAAAACTATTTTCACTGAAGTTAATTTTGTAGGGATTAATTTGCATATTTGTTATTCTATCTGTAGTGTGTATTTTGTAATATTAAAAAATATTTGCAAAATTAACATACTAAACCCACTCGCATCAAGTTTATGGCATCGTTGCCTAGGAAGTAATGGAAAGTATTAGTAAATTATTTTGTAAATTATAATATTATTATTTTTAAAACTAAAAAAAAGTGTATGTAGTTTAGTTTGAATTTTTTCTTATTTTTGTGTGTTTCCTTATTTTAAATTACTTGTTATGTTTATTTATGTGTAGTGTAAGATCTGATTATTTAGCATCTTATGATTCTGAGTTAGAAAGAACTATTAGAAAATTTTAAAAATAACAAAAAAAAATAGGCCATATTAGCAAAATGGCTTGCAGTTTATGTAATGTTGGAAATAAAAATTAACATCCTCAGAGACCTTTAAGAGATTATGATATTCCTATAGCAAATGAAATTTATTTGAGTATACAAAATACTTTTGTAGCTGTCAATTCATTTGACCTTAAACCTGTTTTTATCCTAATGGTATAAAACAATCAGTTTGGGGAACACCAACTGAAGATATTAATTTACACCTAGTTAGTTATCTAGAACTATGTGCTACTTTTAAATATGATGGAGTGTAGAATGATGATGTCAGACTTAGACTTTTTATATTTTTGCTAAGAGATAAAACTGAGATGTGGTTAAACTCATTAGCACATGGATCTATCAAAACTTGGAGATAATTATTAAATAAATTTTTATCTAAATATTTCCCACCTTCAAAAACTTTTAAGCTTAGAAATGATATTACATCTTTTTGTCAGTTTGAAGGGGAATCAACTTATGAAGCTTGGGAAAGATTTAAAAATCTCATTAGAAGTGTCTACACCATGCGCTGCCAGATTGGTTAATAATTTAAACTTTTTATAATAGATTGGTTGGATCTCTTAGATTGATAATTAAAACTTTTGTTGGTGGATCAATAATGTTAAAATCATTCGATGAAGGATATTCTTTAATCGAATAGATCTCTACTAATAAGTTTTAATGGCACTCTGAAAGGGTAAATCTAAAAAGAGTAGCTAATATTTATGATTTTGATGCAATATCTATGTTAGCTGCACAAATAGCTGCTATATCGAAGAAGATAGATCAATATGGAATAATTTATTCTCAGAAATCACTTATGCTTAAGGAAAACTCATTGGGACATATGATAGAAACTCAATCTTCTAAATACAATAAATAATTGCTCTAATAAACCTTATGCCAATTATTATAATCCTGGTTGGAAGAATCATCCAAATTTTAGTTGGAGTAACAATAACTCTAATGTTGCAAATCCACAATGGGGAAGCAACAACGCGAACCCATTGGGAAACTCTAACAATCAAGAAAATCCAACTTATAAACATTATTACCCTGCAGGTTTTAATAATTTGTAGGGTAAGGAGAAAAATTTATCAATGGAAGAATTGATATTGCAAAAGGGGAGTCAATTACAAAATCACAAAGCTGCAATGAGAAACAAAGAAAATCAATTGAGATGTATTGCTACATTACTTTGCAACAGACCTCCAGAAACGCTGCCTTGTACTGTTGAAGTAAATCTTAAAGATTAGAACAAAGAGCAAATTAAGGTTATTCAAGTAATAAGTGAGAAAGAATTAGAAAATAGTGTTAAAAAATAAGTGGAATTTGAAGTTGAAAAAGATGAGGTGGAAAATGAAAGTTTAGAGAAGATTTTTATTTTGAGTCAGAATGTCCGATTAAACTATTGAAAATCACCTTAGAAAGACTACTGCCTCCATTTCTTCAAAGACCGAAGCAGAAAACAAGAGATAACCAATTTTCAAAATTTTTAGAAATATTAAATAAATTAACAATAAACATTCCATTTGTTGACGTTTTGGAACAAATGTCATGCTATGTGAGGTTCAAGAAGATATACTTAATAAGAAAATGAAGTTTGTAGATAATGAGACTATTGCACTCAGTTTAGTTTGTAGCACTATAATTTAGAAAAAAGCTTCCTGAAAAATCTTAAAGATCCTGGAAATTTTATAATTCCTTGTGCTATTGGCAAAATTTTTTTTTTGAAAATCTTTATGTGATTTAGGAGCCAATTGTAATCTTATGCCATTTTAAATTTTTAGAAGGTTGGGTTTAGGAGATATTTCACCTACCACTGTAACTCTTCAGTTAGCTGATTATTTGATTACCTATCCTAAAGGTGTTATAGAAGATGTTTTGGTAAATGTTGATAAATTTATCTTTCCTATGGACTTTACTGTATTAGAAATGGAGGAAGATAAAAAAATTCAAAACATTCTAGGAATATCATTCCTTGTCACTGGAAGAGTTTTGATAAATTTGCAGAAAGAAGAACTAACTATGAGAGTTAGTGATCAAAAGGTTACATTTAATATTGCAAAATCAATGAGCTACCATGCAAAAGAGCAACAGATTGAATGCTTCAAAATTTATATTAATGAATATCTAAGGCATGAATATTTCAAAATGAAATTCGAAAGGGAATTTGAAAAGGAATATGTGGAATATCAAGATGAGGATAAAATTCAAGATGAATCTACAAAGGTGGATAAAGAAGATTTGGATTATGTTCATAAAAAAATTAAAATGCTAGATCCTACATAAAGTAATAAGAATGTGATTTCATATATTTAGAAACCTCTTGAACTAGAACTGAAAACACTATCTACACATTTGAAGTATGCATTTTTAGGAGATTTATCCACATTACCTTTTATAGTATCCTTAGAATTAATCGATTCATAAGAACAACAATTGTTGGAAACTTTGAAAAGATATTAGAAAGCCATTGGATGGACATTAGCTAATATTAAAGGAATCAATCATTGAATTTATTTTCATAGACTTTTATTAGAAGATCAACATGAACCTATAGCTGATCTTCAAAGGAGATTAAGTCCTATGATGAAATAAGTTTTTAAGAAAGAGATTTTAAAATGGTTGGACACTGGAATAATATATCCAATTTTAAATAGTGCTTGGATAAGTCCAATTCACTGTGTTCCAAAGAAATGAGGAGTGATTGTAGTGACAAATTAGAATAATAAATTAATACCAACAAGATTAGTCATTAGATGGCGAATCTGCATAGATTAGAGAAAATCAAATTCTGCCACCAAGAAAGATCATTTTCCTTTACCCTTTTTGGATAAATGTTGGATAGGCTGGTTGGGCACAAATATTTTTGTTTTTTAGATGGATATACCATTTATCATCAAATACCTATTGCCCTAAAGGATCAAGAGACTACGAAATTTACTAGTCCTTATGGAACTTTTGCTTTTCGGTGAATATCCTTTATATTATGTATCACACCTGCAACATTTTGATGATGTATGAAGTCAATTTTCAATGATTTAATTGAAATTAGGATTGAAGTATTTATGGAGGATTTTTCCGTATTCGGAACTTCATTTGAAATATGTCTAAATCATTTAGAGAAAGTTCATGAACGATGTGAAAAAACTAATCTCATATTAAATTGGGAAAAATGTCAAATTATGGTTGTAGGAGGAATTGTGTTTGGGCAAAAAAATTCAGAAAATTGCATGGAAGTAGATTTTGTAAAAATTCAAGTTAAATCAAACTTAACTCCACCTACTACTATAAGTGTAGTTAGGAGCTTTTTAGGACATGATGCATTTTACAGGCGATATATTAAAGATTTTTAAAAAATTACTAAGCCTTTATGTCAACTTTTGGAAAAAGATACAAAATTTGATTTTAATTAAGATTACAATAAAGCCTTTGAAACTTTAAAGGAAAAATTGATCACTACTCCTATAATTATTTCACCTGACTTGGAGAAACCTTTTTAATTAATGTGTGATGCTAGTGATTATGTAATTGGAGCTGCTTTAATGTAGAAATATGATAAGATTTTTAAAACTTATATACTATGTGAGTAAGACTCCCAAATATGCTCAGATTAACTATACCATAACATAAAGAGAGTTATTAGCCATTATTTATGTTTTTCATAAGTTTAGGTGATATCTGATTGGAGCTAAATGTGTTGTGCTTACTAACCATTCAACTATTAAATATTTGATGTGAAACAAGGATTTGAAACCAAGATTAAATAGATGGGTACTTATGATGCAAGAGTTTAATTTTGTAGTAGTCCATATAAAAGGGATTGATAATCAAATTATTGATCATCTATCTAGGCTATAACAGAAAGAAATACTTGACATGAAAAAAGAAATTAATGAAACTTTTCCTTATGAGCAACTTTATGTTGTAAAAGGATGTGAAATACATTGGTATGTGGATATTGTAAATTATATTGTTAGTGGTATTTTATCATATGAACTAACAAACAATAGGAAAAGAAATTCATTCATGACACAAAATCTTATTTTTGGGATGACCCCTATTTATATAAATAACGCAAAGATTTAGTAATGAGATGATGTGTGCCTTACAAAGAAATTTGGAAAATTATCCAAAAAAGTCATGATATTGAATTTGAAGGTCATTTTAGGAATGATAGAACTATTCATAAAATTTTGCAATCTAGATTTTATTGGCCTACTCTATTTAGAGATGTTAATATATATATATATATATATATATATATATATATATATATATATATATAACATTTGATCGGTGTCAGAGAGTAGGTAATTTTTCAAAAAGAAATAAAATGCCTCTAAGTTTTAATTTGGAAATTGAAATTTTTTGTGTGGGGATTGGATTTTATGTGACCATTTATACCTTCATTTGGAAATATATATAAATATTGATTGTAGTGGATTATGTTTCAAAATGGATTGAAATAATCACTTTACCTCAATGTGATGCTCGAAGTGTTTTAAATTTTTTTATTAAAAACATTTTTAAAAGATATGGAATGTGAAGAGTAATCATTACCGATGGAGGATCTCATTTTAGAAATGTAACAATTGCAAAATTGGTAGAAAAATATACTATAATGCATAAAATTCTAACTGCTTATCATCCCCAGACTAGTGGTTTGGCAGTAGTATTTAATCATGAAATTAAGAAAATTTTGAAAAAAAGTGTAAATCTTAATAAAATGAATTGGTCTGTTAGATTAGATACGACATTATGGGCATCAGGACCGCTTATAAAACACCTTTAGGAATGTCCCCTTGTAGATTAATTTTTACGAAAACTTGTGACTTGCCTGTAGAATTAAAGCATAAAGCTTATTGGGCTATAAAGAAATTCAATTTCAATTTGAAAGAAGCTGGTGAGGAAATATTATTGCAATTGAATGAGCTTGAAGGAATTAGGAATGAATCTTACGATAATGCTAGGATTTATAAGGAAAGAATGAAAGAATGGCATGATTAGAAGATAATAAAAAAGGAATTTGAACTTGGGCAATAAGTTTTATTATACAGTGCAAGATTGAAATTATTTCCTAGAAAGTTGAAGTCTAGGTGGAAAGGGCAATTTAGAGTTGTAAAAGACAATCACTATAGAGCTGTTAATATTGTAGATCCCAAGACTGGAAGGATATTTTGAAGTAAATGGACACTGACTGAAAAAATATTTTGATGGTCAAAGACCAATTTTAAAGAGACTGTAATGTTGCGTCACCTAGAATAAAGACTGAGAATGTCGGGATGACAACATTAAACCAAGCGCTTTGTTAGAGGCAACGTATATTTATCGTTATTTTTTTTGCTTTTATGTTTTGTTTGGAATATTTTACATATATTTATATCTGTGTTTTTATAGAGTCCATGTATTTGAGAAATTTAAAATTTAGAAAATATTTAAAAACATCTCTATTTACCTAATTATAAGGAAGAATTGAGAATTTTTTTTGATCAAAATCAAAATAGCGATTTTTTTTTTGAACTATCGCATGATATTTTAAATTGGCGCATGATTCACCACATTCTAGAGAGCTAACACATGATGTGCCGGAATCGACGTATGATGCGCTGCGATAATGAAAATGAGTTAAAATGTTTTAGAAGGTAGTTTATTATGATTCTTGGCAGGTTCTTCTCCTTATAACTCCTAAAAACTGATTCTGAAGTTTATTTTAGGGAAAAAATAAGGGAGAAGTCACTAGATTTCCATTCCAATGGTGTTCCACTCTATAAATTCTGTTAGATTTGGAATTTTCAAACGGAGAAAGTTCATCAGTTTCAATACATAGAAGTTACATGATCGAGTTCTAGTCAAGAAGAGGCTAATTAAAGAAAGGGGGTTTGTGAATTAAGGATTCAACACACTGAATACTCAAGTGGAAGAGATTATTGCGCAGAGACACTGGAAAGTGCTTTGTTGTACTACTTCCGCCATATTTGTCATTGTGGTGAAACAGTTTTATGCAAATCTACATGGAATCAATGAAGGAATTGTCTATGTGTGAGATAGGTTTATGCAATTAAGTCCTTCAAGAATAAACGAGATGTTTATGATTGAAAATGTGCCTAATTTGCACTACGTAAATTTTACCCCTACATGAAATAATATGAATAAATTCTATCAATACCTTATGGATGAATATGCAAATTGGGAGGCTAGAGATGATGGAAATGTTAGTTTTTCTTCATCATTTTTAAATCCTACTTCTAAGGCATTACACTTCCTTATTGCATCAAAATTACTTTCCACTATAAAAATCAGTAAGGTAACTAAAGAGAGTGTTATTGTGAACTATTGTATTCAAACTAGAAAACCTATTGACATTGGAGCAATAATTGTGAAATCTATTTTGGGTTTGATTGTCAATGGATCTGAAATTAGATTGGGACATCCATCCACTATTTCATACTATGAAGTCAATCGCAAGTACCTTATGAGAGTTGGGAAACAGTGCTTCTCCCTTGGAGGCTTATGAATCCAAAAACTATTGCAACTGTACATGAATGGGAGATGAGAATGATATGAAGGTACTGATGGATCAAGCATCTCATAATTCATCACCTATTCAGCCATACTTCAGTTCAAATGCACTGTTGAAAAGAATCAAGAAGATAAAAAAGAGGTGCAGAATCTTATGCATGCAATTGGGAATATTTATGAAATGTTGAATCATCTGGATTGGAGACTGAAGGAACATTTTGGACATACTGATCGTATTTAAAATGGTTTTGTACATATTCAAGAAACATGCTTGGATTGGGGAGGATTCAACTAATGAGTTTCTTTATAGACCTTTCTACAACTTGTATGTGCACTACCAATCTATAGGAGATATCCAGGAGGACGAGAGTGAAGAAGATGTTTGAACTTAATCTATGCACGGAATATTTTGTCTAGTATTGCTTATTTTGGTTATTTTGTTATGTTGGATTGCATTTACTTTTATTGTTGAACTATATCTATGTTTGAGTTTGGTATTTCGATGTTTAGATTTCAGTGTTAGGACATTTTGGTCTGCTTTGAGAACTGAATTAGATGTTTTTTAGCTTGAAAAACTTTAGTTTCTAATATCATGAATTTTATATAAAAAGTGAGTTTTGTGTTGTTTGTAATAGTTTGGTGTTAGAGTAATGTTTAATTATGATTATAAATGTTCATTTGAATTAATTAGATGTATACGTAAAGTGATGTGAAGGATATTTCTACAGAACAGGAAAGCTGAAAAAGTTAAGGCATTGGCGCAAGATGCGTTAATTTACAAAGAGTTGGCGCATGATGCACAAGATTTGGCACAAGATGGGCCAAATTCAAAAAAAATGTAAAATTGCCTAAAGAACCATGAAATTACACAGTATAACTTCATTTTTATTGCTTGGTCCATCTCCTACCTCAAAACCTTAATCTAGGGCTTCACATTGAGCGCGATAGAGAAGATTTTAGATGCCAAAAATCTTAGATTTTATCTTCTCTTGGTAAGAGCTTCACTTTAACTTAGAATTTTTTTTTTCACCATGGATTTTTCCTACATCATTGAAAATTTGAAATTTGGGATGTTTGATGAAAAAGTTTGAAGAAAACTCATGGTGAAAGGTTTCTTACCAAAAATCTTACTTGAGGAGTAAGATTTTGTATTTTGTAATTTATTTGGAATTTATTTGGATTTTCATAAAACTTGCAATGGCTCCACGAGTAAAGAGAGGAAGACCGTCAGATGATTTTGATACATGAATATTTGTCAATTTCAAAGCCCAAAAAAGTTATGACACTCAAATAGAATCAAGAAAATTGAACCAGGAATGGGCATTTGCTAACCCGGGTGGTAGGATCGAGAGGTTGATCATTGCCAGAAATTGGGAAAGGTTTTGCTACTTCACTGAATTAGCAATTGTACCAATGATTAAGGAGTTTTATGTCAACTTGAGGGTAACTATTGGAGATCACATCCTTGTAAGAGGTAAGAGTGTTGAATTTTCTGGAGTAAGGATCAATGTTTCTTATGGGCTGGGAATGTATTTCATGATGAATATGTTTCATTTGTGATGATTGATTTATCACTGGATGAAGTGATTGTCTATCTAACTGATGGAAGTGGAGAATGAAGGATTTAAAATAATAAGAAAGATAACTTATGCGCTTCCATATTGACTATTCAGTCAAAGGTATGACACCACTTCATCTCTGCAAACGTATTACCTATAAATCATCTGGCCGATGTAATGAAGGATAGAGCTATATTAAACTATTACATTCAGACATGAAAGCAATAATTGTTGTTTCTCTCATAATTCATCATGCTAGCATAGCTAAGAGTTATACAACTAGTGTTTTTGGTTACTCTGCCCTGATTTTCACTCAATGTGAACAATCAAGTGTAGAGTCCCATAGAAATGAGGAAAGATTACAACCACAAGATCCTTTTGGGAAGCTAAAGTTCAAAGAGTTGAATCATTTGTTGAGGCTAGGAATGGAGGTACTGATAGACCCTCAACATCAGCTGTAGTGGCATTTACTTCTTACTGTGCATCATTTGAAAATATTATGGATCAACCCATGATTCAATAAATGGAAATAATTAATGTTCAAAATCAAATTGGAAAAATTAGAGCGAGAAATGCTTATAATGATGAGTATAAAATAAGGAGAGTTCAACATAATATAGCTTTTGAGGAAGCTATGGTTAGTTATCTTAGGGGTGAATACAATGTGGAATTTCCTACTTGCCCCAACTTTACTCTTTATGCTCTTATTCATGATGAAGAAGAAGAAGAAGAAGAATAAAATAATGATGATGAGGAAGGTGATGAAGATTGATTTTTTTAGGAGTTTAGTTTATTTATTTGGGTGTTTGATTGTCTGTTAAGTTGATTGGATGTTATTTGGTTAACTTATTAAAATGATGTCGTAAAAACTTTCATTACGTGTTGTGGACTTAAAATTGTAATAGTAATAGTAGATTTTTACTTTTTCTACATTTTTAGTATTTTCAGCTTATGTTTCTGTTTTTAAATCTTAGCAAATTCTTTAGAATATATTATGATTTATTCAATGCTTTAAAGCTTGTATGTATTTTTAAAGTTAGTGCCTACAGTTTACCAGAGCCCAGTTTTATAGTCAAAAATCCTCTACAGGTTTGTTTTTATTTTAATGCATTTACTATTTTCTTTCACCAACTCAATTTCTTACTAAAACATTTTTAAAATTAATTAAGAACTTAAGTTTGGGGAGAAGAAATTTTTTTTTTTTTGAAAAATATCATTATTTGTCCTCAAATAATGATATTTTAAAAATTAATTTAACATGACTTGGGATATTAAGATTTAAATTTAAATAATTATACTTATGTTTATGAATATTATGGTAAATTTAGGTAATAAGTTTTTAATAATTAAAGTCAATTATAAAGTTAAAGATATTTTGTATGATAGGATAAGACTATGCTTTTTTATTTAAAGTAAATGAAATTGTATTTTTGAATTGTTAAAAGTTTTAGAGTTTCATATAAGAAGAGAAGAATGAGACTTTATGGAAATCATAAACTAATAAGAATTTTTAAAGTGAAGAAAGATAAAGGTTTTGACTTTAAGATGAGTATAGTAAAGTGCAAAACAATTAAAGGCTATCCAGATATAATTCTCACTTGAAACAAAAAGAAAATAAAGGATTGAAAAGATCATAAAAGAAAAAAAAAGAAAAGAAAGAAAAAAGAGTGAGGAGAAGCTTTAGGAGATGCCTAATAAAAAAATTTGCTTCACTTGAATCAACTTAAGGAAAAGGCTTTATTACATTTTCTAAACTTGTATTTTAGTATTAGTAGCATTATTAATAAAGTTTTCATAAAGTTCTTTTTCATATGAATATTCTAAGTACCCTTCATATGATAAATTGCTATTCTTCTGAAATGAATAGAGATTCAGATATCTTAAATTTGATTACTAAATACTCTTAGACTTAAACTTTGAATATAAGTTATTAAAGGTTTTTCTTAAATTTTACTGTTTTATTTATTAAACTAAAGTATCAAAGTTATAATTTAATCTCTATCCTAAGTCATATTCTCTTATGAAGTAAAAGTGTCACTTAAGGACAAGTAACATTTAAGTTTGGGGATTTTGATACACTAAAATAATATGTAGTTTTAAGTATCTATTTTATGCTTATTTTTTGTGATATTGCACTTTAAAGAAGGGTATTTTCATGTTTTTGTTGCAGATATATCAATTTTAGGTATTTGGAGCAAAAGTG
The DNA here is from genome assembly GCA_003013225.1 of Phalaenopsis aphrodite. Lineage (NCBI taxonomy): Eukaryota > Viridiplantae > Streptophyta > Magnoliopsida > Asparagales > Orchidaceae > Phalaenopsis > Phalaenopsis aphrodite. Next base: position 52,968 of record NEWO01001349.1, on the reverse strand, counting down.
GCTAAAGGATGAATTTTGGAACCAAATTTGGGATTCAGACGCAAGTGGTCCAACATACAGAGAACTGGTGCAAGATGCATCAGATTAGCGCAAGGTACGCCAAAACCCAGAATAGCATTGTATTAAGCAAGATGCAAAAGATTGGCGCCAGATGCATCATTTGATAGAGAGCTGGCACAAGATGCATTAGAGAAGACTTTTTGCCGATTAAGGTGATTCGAGACAAACTTTGAACGAATTTCAAAAAGAACACTTGTTCTAACCATCACTTGGAGTGATTTAATGTATATAAACACTTTGGAAGGTTCTTTTATGAAGGGATATATCTCTTGGATCAATCGACATGTCTTTTGAATTCAAAAGTGCTGACTTTTACATAGAATTTTGGGGGGAATTTTGAATTCTTTTTGGAGGGAGGTAGCCTCTAATAAAAGAAGATGACTTCTAGATTGTGTGTGCAGCTTGTGAAGGGGGGGGACGAAAAGATGAGATAGAGAGAGACAAGTCAAGGCTTGGAGATATTCTTCAAGGATTGTAAGAGGAGGGTGAATGTGAGAGATTTCTTCTTCATTACACTTCTAAGAGAGAATTGAGAGTTCCTATAAAGAGACTAAGGCTTGAAGAGAACTTCTAATGATTTTCTTGGGAAGGTTTGTGAGATAAGTTGTGTATTTTATTTATTTTGTATTGTAAATTTTTTTATGTATGAAATCCATGTTTTATCGTATCCTTCTCATGAATTCTGAGTAGTCTTCTTTATCCTTCTCTCAACTTTGAGATATGATTTTGTGAAGAATTGATTTTGTTTATATGGTTTTAAATGTCAATAATTTGTGATGATTTGAACTCTGATCTTCAATTACTTTTTGATCTGGTCAATTATAATGCTAAAATATGTTCAAAGAAATATGTTCCGAAAGGGCTGTGATTTCTACAACATAGGGAGAATCACAGTTGATTTCATGGAAGAGTATGTCATCCATGGAGTTGGGTGCAAATAAATTAGGAAATATACTTTGTTGGATGCAGAATTATAGATTTTTGTGTGACAGATTAAAATCCTCATATGTGTCCAGTTGACTAGAAATTGATGCGAGATTGTTAACCCTCATGTAAGGGAGTAGTGGGAGCTCTATAATGGAAGTCAGTACCCTCCCAGCCTAACCACATAATTAGGGACCAAACTCTAGAATAGTCAATGTTCTTTATGCACTCAAAAGAGGGTAAATAATAAGATTGCTCCTATTTAGCACAAAACGATATATATATATATATATATATATATATATATATATATATATATATATATATATATATATATATATATATATATTATAATGAGTAATTGAAGATCATTAAAATTGAATTCAAAATTCTAAAAGTCATCTTCTTCTGAAAGAATTTTCAAAAGAAGATTGTTTAATTACTCAATCACATGAGGGCTAACAATCTCATGTGATTGTTTTAAAAGATGACATATCTTTTAAAACTCTAGATTAGAACATTAACTAATCTACAGTTTGGCCCCTAATTCCGTGGTAAGGCTGGGAGGGTACCGACTGCCACTCTAGAGCTCCCACTACTCCTTCACATGAGGGTTAACAATCTCGCATCCATTTCCAATCAACTAGACCAAATTGAGGATTTTAATCTGTCACATTAAAATCTTTAATTCTGTTTCTGCATCCACAATAATTTGGCAGTTTAAATATTTTTAAGAGATAAAATCATTTTCACTGAATTTATTTTTGTTGAGATTAATTTCTTATTTGCTATTGTATCTGCCGTGTGAATTTTGTAATTTCGAAAATTATTTACAAAATTAACACACTAAATCACCAGCATTAGTAGGAAAGATACTAGCTCTCTCTCTAAACTTCCTTCTTCTCCCTCCACCTAATGGCTAACATCTTATTTCAAAACCTAAGACTATAAACCAAAATGGGGGCTTAACCTCTCACTCTAAAGTCCTCTAATTCTACACCCTTTAAATTTTATTTCTTTATTTATTTGCACTCAGTCATATGAATTATATTCTCATCTTTACAATCGCATGTGGTTCTTACCATTAGTTGATTGAGACAATACCATCTCGCATTTTACATTTACATCTTTAATGTTGCAACAAGTTGTGATGATTTTAAACCTTATACTTCACTCACCTCTTATTTAGCCAATAAAGATGTTAATATTTATTGTCAGAAAATGTAAAATGCGAGATGGTATTGTCTCAATCAACTAATGGTAAGAAACACATGAGATTGTAAAGATGAGAATATAATTCATATGATTCACTGCAAATAAATAAAAAAATAAACTTTGACGGGTGTAGAATTAAAGGACTTTAGAGTGAGAGGTTAAGCCTCCATTTTGGTTTATAGTTTTAGGTTTTGAAACAAGATGTTAGCCCTCAAGTGGAGGGAGAAGAAGGAACTTTAGAGTAAGAGCTAGTATCTTTCTTACTGATGTGGGTGATTTAGTGTGTTAATTTTGTAAATAATTTTCAATATTTCAAAATTCACACAGCATACACAACAATAAATTGCAAATTAATCTCACAAAAATAAATTAAGTGAAAATAGTTTTATCTTTTAAAAATCTTTAAACTGCCAAATTTAGGTGGATACATATGCAGAATTACAGATTTTAATGTGACAGATTAAATCATCAATTTGGTTTAGTTGATTGGAAATTGATGCGAGATTGTTATCCCTCATGTAAAGGATTAGTGGGAGCTCTAAAATGGCAGTCAGTACCCTCCTAACCTAACCACGAAATTAAGGACCTAACTCTAGATTAGTCAATGTTCTAATCTAGATTAGTCAAAGATTTTAAAAGATAAAACTATTTTCATTGAATTTATTTTTTTTTTGGATTAATTTGATATTTCCTATTATATCTGTCGTGTGAATTTTGTATTATTGAAAATTATTTACAAAATTAACACACTAAATCACCTGCATCAGTAGGAAAGATACTAGCTCCACTCCAAATTTCCTTCTTCTCACTCCACCTAGGGGCTAACATCTTGTTTCAAAACCTAAAACTATAAACCAAAATGGGGGCTTAACCTCTCACTCTAAAGTCCTCTAATTCTACACCCTTCAAAGTTTATTTCTTTATTTATTTGCACTAAATCATATGAATTATATTATCATCTTTACAATCTCATATGGTTCATACCATTAATTAAGACAATACCATCTCACATTTTACATTTTCTCACAACAAATATTAACATCTTTATTGGATAAATCAAGAGGTACAAGGTTTAAAATCATCACAACTTATTCCAACATTAAAGATTGATAATTTACATAGCTTCCATCTAATACTTGTTCACTTATTATTTTAAAGAAAAAGGTAAAGAAAACTACTCAAAATTCATAGAGAAAACACAACCACACTTAAGTTTGAAAGTAGAAATTATACAACTAAATAAGAAGTCTAAATTAAAACCAAATGTAGTCACAAAGATAAAAAATTATCTCAAATCTTCTCCACCAAACTCTTGACGTTCCTTTGAAACTTATCTTTTCTTTTCTCTTACAATACTCTCTAATCACACACTATAACTCCTCTCTTCTTCTTCTCTCTAAAAGCATCCTAATTAGTCAAAGGGAGAGAGGCGCCAACAGTGTCTAAAGGGGGCTAACGGCTTGTGTGAGAGAGTTCTTCAATCCAATCCAAGTCTTCTTTTATAATTTTTTTAAGGGTGCCTTGGTGTCTCTTCAAAATGTGTCCACATTTAATGAATCTTCCAAGAGTTTTCTCCTTTCAAAGTTAATTGAATGTATTTTCATGTTTATTAACTATTTTCCACAGTCTCACCAAGGTTTGCTTCAAAACCCTCTTCCAAAATTCATTCAAATTCATTAAATCAACAAGTAATTACTTCTGGCGCTTAAGCGCGAGGTACTTGGCACTTATGTGCGGCCTTCTTGGTTTTATTGGCACTTAAGCACTAGTTCTTGGTGCTTAGGCGCCACGGTTTTTTTTTCCCCTTTTTTTTTTGTTTTGCTTTTGTCATTTTTCACTCCTTTCACTAACTTTCATCCATTTGATTGTACCTGAAAGAAAAACACGCAAATACCTTCCATTAAAGGCTAATATCTTAAAAATAGGTGTAAATGTGCACATAAAGACTATATATTTTAGGTGTATCAGTCTCCTCCAGTGCAAATCCAAGCCCCCACCCCTTAGTTGAGTGGTTTTAAGGTTTTGACCATGTGAGGAACCCAAATTTACCACCATGGACTAACATGCCCTAGGTCACCTGAATCAACCAAAAACCTCAGGGGCTTGCCCATGGACCTTAACAACCACTTTTATTATGAATCCATCATGGGAAAGGGGTCCACCTAAATTAATACCTAGCCTCACCAAAGGCCTCCCTTAAACGTACCAAACCTTAAAAATCACCTTAAACTCCAATGTGCCCTAATGACCTCAAAGTTTGATAGCACCTTGGGATGGCCTATAATCAGTATAAAGCTTTCTCTTATGTCTCCTCCATCTCCATTATCATCTCCATGGTCAAGCCTCCATGAAAACTTGAAAAGTTTCCCTCCACAACCCAATAATCTTTGAAATTTCTTTGAGAAATATCTAAGGAGCTGCCCAAGCTTTTCAAATCACAACCAGGCTCTCTCATGTCCTCTCATGAGTACCTAAGGAAGGAACCTAAGAGTATTGAAACACCATCAAACTCTTTATCTAGCCTAATAAACCTCTGCCTTTCAACAAGGAATATGTCACTCTTTATTTAGGTAATTAATCCCCCATGTCCTCAAGGCATCACTAGAAAACCCTGATTTCTATGCCTTAATCCAGGACAATTTTTTACCTTGACAAAAAACCTTTAAAAAATCAAATTTAATCCTTCCAACTTCTTCCCCATGCCTCAAAACAATCTCCTCAATCAAAATTAAGGCTTCCTGAGCTCTCCCTTCTATTTCAACACCAACCTGAGTGTCCATTTGGTCTAGCTTATAGCTAGGACCAATTCTATTTAATATTTAAGTGACGAGGAGGTATTTGACATCAAGACAAAGGTCTTTGTTAAGCCTAATTGAGGTCACATCTCTTGGGATAAGGTATGGATCAAAATCCCTAAATTTAGCCTTTGTATTTATCTTGTTAAACAAATGAACCCTCCATGCTCATTGAACTGTAGAGATATATTTGTTTTGCTTAGATGAAGCTATAGGAACAAACCTCATATAATTTGGTTTATAATCGAGAGAGATCTTAGGGTTTGATCAAGGATGGTTCTTGGTTCTTCATCCTGTGGGGATGATGAACCTATGTCTTCCATTTTTGTGTATTATAAATGGATGGCACGGATCAAATCAAACCATCAAACCACGAGGAAGGGGAACACCAAACATTAGACCACCATAACACCCACGTGGAAATCACATCCAACAACCAGAAGATGAGTGGACTTTCGGAGCGTACGAGGGATAACAAGAATTGCATGGATAAGTAAGAAAATCCAATCTTATGAACTATACAGATCCAAAAAAACAAAATAAAACATGAAAAGTTCATTATTTGGTGTTGGAAAATCACAAAATCAAAATAAAAAAGATCTAAATTTAGTGAATAGAGGAGAAAATAATAAAAATAAAATTAAAAATAATGAACTTATATTAAATATTTAATTAATTAAATACTCTAGAGAGTATTTTGATTATTAAAAATTTATTATGATGAGGAAAAATCTAAAACTTTGAGGGGTGCTTCCTGATGGCGGGTTAATTTAGTGTCTAAATTTTGCAATTCTTTTTCAATATTACAAAATTACACATGTGAGATATATAATAAATATGTAATATAATCCCAACAAAAATACCTTTTATGAAAATAGTTTATCTTTTAAAACTTTTTTTAAACTGTCAAATCCCCGTTAAAATAATGCAAGTATATGTATCGCTCAAGTAACAAAAGGCTCTAATGGAGTCGTAGATATCGATCCCACAGGGAAGCTGAAAATACCTATATGTAAGAATTAATATTTTAACTTTAAACTACAAAATAAAAAGAAAAGTAAAGTTAAGTGTGAAGTTTGAATATTAACTACTAAGGTGAATGCTACTTAAATGTGTATGTAAGATTATAGAAGTTAAACTAAACTAAACACTAAACTTTCAAAAGTTAAATTACAAAAATTAAACAAAGTTTTTGTTTTGACAAAAAGTTAAAATTTAAGAAAGCATTCTTCCCCTTTATAATGAGTATATAGAATGTGAATAAATTGAAATCATTTTAAAATATATCTAAAAACTGTTTTGTACCAAATAGGAGCAATCTCATTCTTTACCTTCTTCCGAGTGTTATAAAGAACTTGACTAATCCAGAGTTTGGTCTCTAATTCCGTGGTTAGGATGGAAGGATATCGGCTGCCACTCCATAACTCCCACTACTCCCTCACTTGAGGGCTAACAATCTCGCATTAGTTTCCAATCAACTGGACCAAATTGGGGATTTTAACTTGTCACCTTAAATCTCTAATTCTGCATCCAACAAAGTATATTTCCCTATTTATTTTCACCCAGTCCCATGGATGGCATACTCTCCCATAAAATCAAATGTGAATCTCCCTATGTTGTAGAAATCATATCCCTTTTCAGAACATATGTCTCTCAACAAGTTTTAAAATTTCAATCGGTCAGATCAAAAATTAAATGAAGATCAGAGTTTAAATCATCACAAGTTATTAACATTTAAAACCATAGAAAAAAAATCTAATTCTTCACAAGATCATATCTTAAATTAGGTAGAAGGATAAAGAAGACTACTCATAATTCATGAGAAGGGTACAAAAAAACATGGATTTCAAATATAAAAACAAGTTTACAAAATAAAAGAAATAAAAATAAAACTTATCTCACAATCCTTCCCAAGGAAATCCCTAGAAGTTCTCTCCAAGCCTTTCTCTTTTTACAATCCCACTCAATTCTCTCTTAGAAGTGTAATGAAGAAGTAATCACTCACCTTCCATCTCCTCTTACAACCCTAGAAGAAAATCTCCTCTTCTCTCCTCTTGCCTTTCACACCAACTTTCTCTCTTTCTCCCTTTCTCTTCTCTTATCCAACTCTCTTCCAACTCTTTGAAGTCCTCCTTTTTTATTTTGAGTTGCCTCCTTTGAAAAAGAATTCAAAATTCCCTTCAGAAGTCAACTCTTCTGAATTCAAAAGATGTTTCATTTGATCCAGGTGACATATCCCTTCACAAAAGATCCTCCCAAAGTGTCAAGATATATTAAATTACTCCAATAGGTGTGTAGAACAAGTGTCCCTTTGAAAATTTGTGCAAAATTTATCTTGATCTACCTTAATTTGCAAAAAGTCATCAAGGGCGCATTATGTGCAAATCTGGCTCATCATGCGCCAATTCTCTATCAAACCACGCATCATGCGCCGTTCTGGGGCATGATGCGTCAGAATCCCAAAATTCACAGTATCAGCTCCAATTTTCATCCTTTTTGCTATTTTTGCTCTAAAATCTTAAAAATGATATACCTGCAATAAAAATATGAAAATACCCTTCTTTAAGGTTTAATATCACAAAAAACAAGCATAAAAGATGTACTTAAAACAATATATTATTTTGGTGCATCATTTCCCTCTAGTATTGGGAACATCTTTTGATTTTCCCAAGGTCTGTCTCGGTCCCTAACTTGAAAATAACAAATTTTCTATCAAAATACTATTTATTTTGAAAAATAATTGCATAAATAGAAATAAAATTAGAAAATTTAAAATAATAATGGAAATTAACAAGGAAGCTTAGGGTCATGAAATTGATCCCTAACATATTAATTTCCACTTTTTAAAATCCTAAAATGAGATATTAGGAAAATAGGGGTAAAATTATAAAACTTAAATTTTACACTTTAGCCAAAAAAGTGGTCTCAAATTTGGTTTAAGACATTAAACCAACCTTAAAGCTTTGATCCTAAGAGGATAACACCATGGTTGTCCTTTTAACCATGAAATCACCCTTAGTAGCCTTGGGCTAACACAAGTTAAGCCTAAACTTAATTTTGGTGTATGTTAGCTTAGCTTAATCTAGGTGAGCCCGTAATTGAACCCAATCCTATTGAGGTTAAGTCTGAACCACAATTATGCTTGAAATGGCTCTTGCTCAACATGGGTTCATGTTTAGGTCTGGTCAATATGAGACCGAGTTTAATAATGATTCCTTTAGGTCTAAACAACTTCTGACATAACTCTAAACTCTGGGTCTAAATTAACTTAAGTCAAGTCCAACTCCCTAAGTCTAATCTAACTTAGACTTAACCACCCTTTTAGGTCTAACAAACCTTAGATCTAATTTGAACCTTAAGTCTAACCTAATTTAGACTTAGTTATCTTTTTAGGTCCAACCTACATTGGACCTAAACCCAAACCCTAAGTATAACCTAACGTAGACTTGGCCATCTTTTTTAGTCTGACCCACATTAGACCTAATATGAACCCTAAGTCTAACCAAACTTAGACTTAGTTCAACTCTTTAGGTCTAACTAACAATAGACCTATCCCCAACCTTTTTCTCTAACTTACATTAGCCCAAAACATCAATAAATCCTCTTATGTCTAACCTATATTATACCAAAAGTTCAAAAGAAACCCTTTGAGGTCTAACCTACTTTAGACCTAAACCTAAACTCTCACTATAACCAACCTTTACTTATCCATACATTTAGGTCGAACTTAAAGTATACCTAACCCAGACTTTTGGCCTAACTCATCTTAAACCAAACCTAAACACTAGATCTAATTTAAATTGTATCTAGTTTAACCTTTTGGGTTTTACTTATCTTAGACCTTACCCTAACCCTAGGTCTAACTCAAATTAAAACTAATGAAACCTTTAGGTCTAGCTCATCTTAGGCCTAAACCATTCCTTAAGTCCAATCTAAATTAAATTTACCCTAACCTTTTGCATCTAACTCATCTTAAACCTAACCTTTAATATAGATCTAACCTAAGTTAGACTTAGACTAACCTTCTGGGTCAAGATAAAATTAGATCTAACTGTTGTTCTAAGCCTAACCTAAATCAGAACTAATCCAACCCTTTAGGTCTAATCAACTTTAGACTTAACCAAAAATTTTGGTCTAAACAACACTAGACCTAAACCTAAACAAGAGGTCTAACCTAATTTAGACCTAGCACAATAACCCTTTTAGGTCTAACCTACATTAGAAATAAGCTCTAACACTCTTGGGTCTAACCCACATTAGACCAAATATCAACCAACTCTTTAGGTTTAACCCACATTAGAACTGAGACATGTACCAACCTTGGGTATAACTTAATTTAGACCCAAATATAAACCATCTCAAGTTTAACCTAATGTAGACTTACTTTAACTTGAACTTTTTTTAGGTGTAGCCCAACCTATACCTAGCTTAAGTCCAACCTAACATGGACTTAGTTAAACATAGAGTTCTCTTGGGTATAACTTAACTTATGCCCAATTCAATTACACTGCTGGGTCAACCCAACCAAACTTGGGTTAACCCAATCCACCTAAATCACCAAGACAATACGACCTAACTCAGGTTAACCTAATTTAACTAAATAATTAGTTCAATCTGACCTAACCTGTATTAACCCAGTTCAACCGGGTCTACTTGACCTATTGATGCGGTGATCCCAATTTTTTATATGTAAGGATTTATGAAGTTGACACCACTATAGCGCCAAAAACTTTATCCTTGTATGAAAAGTAAGTTGTGTTAAATATATATAATTATAGGCAATTAAAAATGGGATTCTACACCGCCAAAAAAATTGATCCTTGTACGAAAAGTAAATTGTGTAAAATATATATAATTATAGGCAATTAATAATGGGATTATACGCAAGTATACGTATCATTATCAAGTAATAAAAGACTTTCTATTTAAGCCCCAAATATCGATCCCACGGGGAAGGTGTAAATTGGCAATGATAAGTTTTACTATGAAATTTATAAAAAATCAAACAAGATCACTGTTACTATTTTTGAATTTTGAGATGTGATCAAAACTAAAGTACTTAACTATTAGCAAAATAGGAAAGCAAAGTTTAAAAAGTAAATACTAATCTACTAACTATGTTTATGTAATGAAGATTTTTTATGTGAAAAAGCATCCTTCTCACTACAATGAGGTTCTAGTGAAATGAGATCAGATAAATGTTTATAATATCTATTGTGCCAAATATGTGCAATTATAATTCTCTACCCTGATACAGTGCATAGAAAATTATTGGCTAATTCTAGGTTTAGTCCATAAATTCATGGCTAGGCTAGAAGGATATCGACTCGCACTCCAGAGCTCCCACTTCCCTTCACCTGAAGGCTAACTCTCGCTTTAGTTTTTAAAAACTAAGTCTGAATTGGGGATTTTATTCTGTCACCCTAAAGATTCTCCAACTCTACACCCAACAAAGAATATTTCCCTATTTATTTGCACTTAATTCCATGAACAAATTTCTCTTCCATGAAATCAAATGTGATCCTCACTCTGTTTAGAACTCATACTCCATTTCTCAGATCATATGTTTCAGAACATATTTTAACAATTCAATTGGCCAGGTCAAAATGTAAATTAAGTTTTGAGATGAAAAATCATCAGAATTTATTTTATAATTTAATATTGGCACATCATATTATCTCTTCATTTCAATATATCTCATAGTAGGGAGAACGATAGAGGGAACTACTCAAATTTCATGAGAAAGACACAACAAAACACAAATTTCATATGTAAAAGAAAGTTCATACAACACTAATAAACAAACAAAACTTATCTGAAACTCTTTCTCAAAGCAAATCCCTTGTAGCCTTTCCTTAGAAATGTAGAAAGAAGATATCTCTTACTTTTCTCCTTCTCCAACACTCTTACAGAAAGTCTCACACTAAATCTCACCACACAAACTCTAAACTATAAAAGAAAAACCACTAATGGACTCCAATATGGTGGTGGAATGAAGCTGGATTATGAGGAATGGCGAAAATGGAGCGTGGTGGAATGTTTTGGAGTGAAAAGGAATCTTTTTCCTAATGAATTTCGGCCCCAAATGAAGCCCAAGCTCGGTTCTCCAAAAGGTGCCTCCAAAAACTCTTCTAAAATCATCCAAATGCATCTAACCTTCTAAAAATAGAGGGCTGAACCTCTTTTGGCACCATTAGCGCTAGTCTGGCGCCATCGGCGCTGAGTAAAAACTTCAGCTGTTCTGTTGTTCTATACAGTCGACCCTGCCCTTGGCACTGTCGGCAGTGAGTGCTTCTTCAAAAACATCATTTTGACTTCAAATTCTATCCTTTTTGCTTCCTTTTTACTTTAAGTTCTAAATATCAACAACCTGCAAGAAAACATAAAAATAACTTCCATTAAGGTGCAATGTCACCAAAAATAAGTATACAATATGGCTCTAAAAATGTATATATTTTTGGTGTATCAAAATTTCCCAAAATTATGTGTTACTTGTCCTCAAGTAACTCTTCTACTACTTAAAAATATGACTTATGGTAAAAAATTTAACTTCTAGACTTCCATATTTAAGTTCTCTAAACATAATAGTATAACTTAAGAATAATTTAAAACAACTCCAATTAATACTAAAGGTGTTAGGATATTTAGTAATTAAGTCTAAGATTTCTGATCCTCTATTTCTTTCAAGAAAAATTGTAATTTGTCATATTAGAATATTCATTATGAAAATTCAAGTATTTATCCAAGTATTTGACTTAGAAAATTCATATGAAAAAGAAATTCATACAACTTTTTTAATCATTAAGCTAATACTTAAATAAAAAGTGTAGAGAATGTATCCAAGTATTTATCTTTATGTTGAATCAGGTGAGCCAATTTTTAATTAGGCATCTCCTCAAGCTTCTCCCCACATCTTTTTTCTTTTTTCTTTACTTTTTAGGATCATTTTTAATCCCCTTTTTCTTTTCTTTCTTCTTCTCTTTTTTTTTATATATGTGAGGATTACTATATCTGGATAGCTTTTTAACTTCACTATCCTCTTCTTAAAGTTAAATACTTTTTACATTTCTTCACTTAACAAATTTATATTAACTTAAAAGTTACATAAAGTTTAATTTTATTCTTACATGAATCTTTTAAGAGTTTAAATACTTCAAAAATACAAATTCCTTTACTTAAAATAGAAAAACATAGTCTTATTCTCTTTTACTAAATATCTTAGTCTCTAGAATTAACCTTTATTATTGAATTTTTTTTACTTAAATTTACTATATATTTATGAACATAAATATAGTTGTCCAAAGTTAACCCATAATACCAAAGGTCATGTTAAATTTAAAATTTTTAAAAATATAGTTAAGAGAGGAAAAATAAAACTAAGTTCTCTCTTTTAATTTTTAAAATAATTTGTCTCCCCCTAAACTTAAATTTTTTTAAAAGTTTTACATGAAGAACTTTAAAATTGAAAGGGTGAAAGAAAGCATAAAATACATACAGAAAATTCATACCTGTTGATGATTCTGATTTTTAAAAATAAATTCAGAAATACTGCAAGTGCTAATATGAAAACCTACAAGGGTTAAAACATTAAATTGCAAATAATATATATATATTTGCTGAGAAAGAGTTGATTACAATACATATAACAAAGTGTTGAAACTAACAACAGAACTAAACTATATTCTAAAAAAGAGAACAATTTTACACGTTACAGTTTCACATTACAACATAACATCAGAGTCTCAACAATATCACAAAACAAGCAATACAATCACAAAGTACAACACAAACAAACAAATAAATATAAATATCACTAGTCATCATCTTCTTCATCATTAACATCTAACTTCTTCTGCAGATATGGAGTATAAACAGGGTGAATAGGGAATTGAACTGTATGATCACCCTTAAGGTACTTCACTAAAGCATCATCATAAGCAACATCATATTCAAACTTCTGAGATCGTCTTTATGAGCATTTTTGGCCTCCATGTTCTGCATCCTACGATCCAACCTCAAAATATCTCCCTGCTGAATCATCATCTCGTCCAATAACTCCATGTTATTGGAGTCACTTCTAGTAGGCTCCATAAAGTATGGGTCCTAGAAGTTGAAAGAATATCCCTGACCTTACTTCCAGATCACCAATCAACATTGGAATCATAAGTCTTAAAGTTTGCAGACCCAATCGGTCTCTGAGGCTCAATCCTCTCCTCATCTGGTGTGAAATCAACTCCCACATGCTCATAAAGTGTATAAATGAGAGCAAGGTGTGTCAATCCACCAGAGGTCACTCCTAGAGCAATAGATCTAGTGTTCATATAAATGATAGAGCCTACATTTATATCCATCACTTGTTGAATAAAGTAGTTCATGATGGCTCTATCCTTGGTCACTTCACTATGATGGTTTGTTGGAATCATCCTCCCAGAAATAAAATAATGTCAGGCCTTAGATACTACATTTAACA
>NEWO01001348.1:33847-97580 GCA_003013225.1 Phalaenopsis aphrodite | reverse complement strand
AATGAGGGCTTATGACCACCCATGCAGGACTTCACAAGAAGAGTCAATAGGTGCTTAGAATTTCTATGTGGGAGGGTTCCGTCACTAGTCCTCTAGGATTATTAACAAGAAAGTCCTATAGCTATATACTAGGCTTCTAAGGAAAATAAATTAGACCTTATAAAAAATGAGGTCAACAAATGGACCCCCAATAGGTGCAGTGTGCTGGACAAGTATTGGCGCTGACCGAAGCGATCAACAAAATCAAATCAACCGTCTAAACCCTTGCACTCAAAACAGTGTAGAAACATGAACGAAACTTCAAATTTGAGCAAACTGGGCTCAAATTGAAGAAGCCAAAGAGGTTTCTGTTGGGGAAATAATGAGCTCATTTTAAATTGAAGTTGTGAATTTTTTGTGGTCTTTAGTTTTACTACCTTTATAAAGGAGTTTTTTATGAATTTAGAGGGGAAACCATCAAGGTTCCTTGTCGGGAATCTGATAATCGTGGTGCACTCAATTTACTTTGTGTTGATTTTGATTTTGATTTTAACCTTGTGTCATAGAAATTTCAAATTTAGACGAGTGAGGGGATCATGTTGAGATAGAAAACACAGAGACTCACAATCATCTCAAAGAACGAATGAGGAAAAGGTAGTAGAGATGGTGATTGTACTACCTAGACAGGATGGTTTGGAGACTTGGTATTCCAACTCAAAAAGTGAAGAAATGTACCTTAGGAAGGGACGGTCTGAAGACTTTTTGCCCAACCCAATAAGTGAAGAAGTGTACCTTAGGAAGGGATGGCCTGAAGACTTGTTGCCCAACCCAAGAAATGAGGAATTACCTTAGGAATGGATGGTTTGAAGACTTGTTTCCCACATCAAGAAGTTAAGAAATCTGTCTTAGGAAGGGACAATCTAAAGACTTGTTGCCCAACCAAAGAAGTGAAGAAATGTTCCTTAGGAAGGGACGATCCGAAGACTTGTTGCCCAACCTAAGAAGTGAAGAATTGCGCATTAGGAAGGGAGATCCTGAAGGATGTTGTGTCCCAACCTAAGAGGTGCAAAATTGCACATTAGGAAGGATTGGTCTGAAGATCTGTTGCCCAACCTAAGAGGTGAAGAAATGCACAATAGGAAGGGATAGTCTGAAGACTTGCTGCCCAACCTAAGAGGTGAAGAAATGTACGTTAGGAAGAGACGGTTTGAAGACTTGTTTCCCAACCCAAGAAACGAAGAAATATACCTTATGAAGGAACGGTTCGATGAATTTTTGCCCAACCTAAGAAGTGAAGAAATTACACTATGTTGGGAAGGAATGTCCGAAGACTTGGTATTCAACCCAAACAGAAGTGAAAGGTGGCAAAATGTTGTGAAGTGATAGAATTGTGGGAATTTGTAGATGCACGAAGCTTGTGTTGGTCGGGAACAAGTAGCAAATTTGTGAAGAAATTTGTGAGTACATGAATTTTGTGCATGCAAGGATTTTGTGAGCGTTGGTGTTAGGATTTTCAATTTCGTGAAAGTTTTTTAGATTTGACGCTTTGTTTTTGAAAAGTATTCTATGTGATTTTTATTATTACCATACATATATATATATATATATATATATATATATATATATATATATATATATATATATATATATATATATATATATATTCATTTTTTTCTTTTGATACCTTGCTTTGTTCATTAGTATTTATAGGACTGAATCCAAGATTTAGTCCAAAGACATTGAATCAATCACACATGATAGCAAAAGCAAACTTTGTTATTCTTCAAAAATTTTTATATATCAAGAGTACAATCTAATACTATTGTGTAGTGTAAATCATGGAGAGCATATGAAAAACCACCTACCTTTGAAGAGCTATTTTTGTCTCTGAGCCATTTGTTGTGCTCACCCCTGATTGTTTAGAATTGTGGAGACTAACCCTCCTCTTAAGGCACACTCTATAACAAAAGTCCCAAAGTATACGCTTAGGGGTGTGATATCTCACAACTCCAAAGGCTGTAGTCCTTCGATATTTGGGATCCATATGACACCTTATTGTCGTCCATCCTCCTAAAAGTGATATAAACCCTTCTTCGCAGTACTCGTGGGAAACAATGCTTAGCTAGGTTAGCTTCATTCTCTTTATGTACCAAAACAAACCCCACAAGCAAGGTAATCTTCACTGGTCCTCGAAATTTACTTGGTCCAACGATATCTAGCTCCTTTCTAAACATTATGTCGCATTTGCTAATGAATGACATCGTGCAAAAGCGTCTGAAAAAATCATGATGAACTATGTGAGGCAAGATACAATCCCCCTCTATGTAGATGTTGACAATGCAACTATTGGGGACACAGTCCACTTGTATGACATGCCAAGAAACTTTTCTCTTAATCATCTTATTTATTATGGAGGGCATCAGATCTACTTCATCACATCTCAAGATTCCCAGGGGATTCCCTTTCTTGTCGACTGTGAAGTTATATCAATAGCCACACTAAATGGTAATCTGTCCCTTTCCTCGCATCCACTTATGTGGCTCAAAATATGCCTTCCTCCTCAAATGACCTGCATGATCTAAGTCCCTGAGGTGGAACACACAATCTATTATTCTTCTTTGTTCAACCTCTGAAAAGATATTAGTGTAGAGCTCCAATCCTTCAAGAATATTAGCATACTTCCCTTGTATTAGCTCAAAATGTTTAAAACTCTTCTGGCAGACTTCTTGAAATCTAGCCAATTCTTCTTTTAAGATGATATGGAATTTTTTGGGTTGTACAAACTTTGGAACATATGGCTCCACATCCTGGTGATCTTTGAGTATCTGCACCATAGGGAGAATGTTGCTATTCACTAAAAGAGCATCACATTTCCTGCAACCTTCGCAAGGCTCTTCTGGAGTATATTCTGGCAAGAAGGGCTCCACATGTGGAACCATCTCTGTCTGTCCCACTGAAGATTGGGGAATTGTATCCCCCATGACAGATCTGGCCTTCAAGCTTCCTCATGCACTGTTGAAATATATGTCAATACCGCTTCTACACTGATTCTCCTTTCTAATCGGTCAAGCATTTGACATTTACAACGATTCACGTTACAACACTTTGTGTGAGCAATGCTGCTTTTCCAAGCGGGAGCAGTGGAACTCGCTCCACCAGAGCACTTACAAGTCTCCCTTATGAAGTTAGGGTCATGGACTGTATCTGTCTAGCCCCTTCTATCAAATTGCTGGTCCTTGAAGCTTTATTCTCATTACCCTGAACTTTCCTTTTCTTTTTGGAAGTAGTGTCTCCCTTACTTTGAAACTTGAGCACTATAGTTAAACATTTTTTTTTCTGAGCTCGTCACTTTCAATAGAGACCCCTCATAATCCATTTTCACCCGCTCGAAGTCTAGGTCAAAGTCTATGATAGCACCCTGTGCTGACTTTTATTCATCCAGTGCAAGATTTATGCCATTTTTATCGCCTGACATTTTCTTGCAAAAATAGGAGAAAAGTCAGCGAGCTCAATCTCAATCCGAATAAGAATAATATGCTATTATTAATCATTATTTATTTTTAAAGTTATGCATGTATTTTATTGCAAGGGTATACATTTTTTAATAGTTAATTTTATGATATTCCAATTTCTAGTGCAAAGAAATTTGATTTTTTTATGGAAAAAATCCCTTTGTTTTTATTATTTCTATTACAATTCTTTTTTATTGGACCAAGTCATAGACAAAATTGTCAAGTTGACATCTTGAGGGATGTAAGT
Source organism: Phalaenopsis aphrodite (assembly GCA_003013225.1). Lineage (NCBI taxonomy): Eukaryota > Viridiplantae > Streptophyta > Magnoliopsida > Asparagales > Orchidaceae > Phalaenopsis > Phalaenopsis aphrodite. The sequence goes on along the minus strand of NEWO01001348.1, from coordinate 93,842 downwards.
ATCATCTCTATAGTTCTTTTCCCAAAACATCTGTCATGTATTACTTCTTTAGATATTGCCCGTTGATTGGAAACATATGTCAGACAATCCACCAAGTGGTAAGATCCTCCAGAGTAGACCTTCTCAACCATAAACGACCCCTCCCAAGTTGGTCCAAATTTATCTTTCCTATTGATTTCATTATGCTAGAAATGGAAGAAGATAAAGAAATTCCAAGTATGCTGGGAAGACCTTTCCTTGCAACCAGATGCACTATTATTGATGTGTAGAAAGGAGAATTAACCATGAGAGTTAATGAACAGGATGTAACATTTAATGTTCTAAACTCAAACTATCCTACAAAAGAAAAAGATGATAAATGTTATAGAACGGATATTATTTATTATATGATTGCTAAACATTATCAAGAAAGATATGAGGTCATTTCTGAGCAAAAAGATGAAGTTATATTAGATTAGAAAGAATTAGAAAATGAAAATCAAAGTGACTTTGAAGAAAAATCATTTGAGATAAATGCTAAGGATACTAATTATGTACAAATTTTTTTTGACATTTTGGATATTACCGAAAATAGTAAATCTTTTTTCCCTTCAATTGAGAACCTCTTGAACTTAAGATGAAAGTGCTTCCTACACATTTGAAGTGCACATTCTTAGGAAGTTCATCAACTTTAACTGTTATAATATCCTTAGATTTAATGAAAGACCAGGAAAAAAATTACCAAAGATATTAAGAAATTATAAAAAAGCTTTTGGATGGACATTAGTTGATATTAAAGGAATCAGTCGTTCAATCTGTGTGCACATAATTTTAATAGAAGATAACCACAAACCTAGGACAGATCCTCAAAGAAGAATAAATCCAATAATGAAAGAAGTTGTAAAGAAGGAAATTTTAAAGTGGTTAGATTTGAGAATTATTTATCCTATTTCCAATAGTGCATGGGTTAGCCGTATTCACTAAGTTCCTAAGCAAGGAGAAGTGACAGTAGTTATTAAGGAAAGGAATGAATAAACTCTAACAAGATAAGTAACTGGATGGCGAATCTATATTGATTATATAAAATTAAACCTCACCACTAAAAATTATCACTTTCCTTTACTTTTCTTAGACCAAATGTTAGATAGACTAGATGGACATCACTATTTATTCTTTTTTGATGGATATTCTGGTTAACACCAAATAACTATTGCTCCAGAGGATCAAGAAAAGATGACATTTAAAAGTCCTTATAGAACTTTTGCTTTTAGAAGAATGCATTTTGGTTTATGTAAAGCTCCTACAACTTTCCAAATGTGTATGGTGTCTATTTTATGTGACTTAATTGAGAAAGGAATTGAGGTTTTTATGGATGATTTCTCAGTTTTTGGAACCTGTTTTGATTGATTTTTAGATCATTTAACAAATTCTTTAAAATGCTATGAAGAAATAAATTTAGTTCTTAATTGAGAAAAATGTCAATATATTGTCCAGAATGAATTGTGTTAGGAAATAAAATTTTTGAAAATGAAATGAAAGTTGATCCAACAAAAATTAAAGTTATTATTGACTTACAACCTCCTACATCAGTAAAAGCAGTAAAAATTTTTCTAAACATGTTGGATTTTACAGAAGGCATATTAAAGACTTTTCAAAAATTGCTAAGAAAAAAGAAACAAATTTTAATTTCAATGATGAATGCCTAAACTCCTTCAAGTTTTTAAAGGATAAATTAATCACTGTATCTATTATTATTCATCTAATTGGGAAAAATCATTTGAGTTAATGTGTGATGCAAGCGATTACGCTATTGGAGTTGTTTTAGGACAAACATATGTTAAGATTTTTAAAGTCATATATTATGCCAAAAAAACTCTTAATGAAGCTCAAATTAGTTACACAACAACCGAAAAAGTGCTATTGACAATAGTATATGCTTTTTGATAAATTTAGACCATATCTAATTAGAGCTAGATGTATTGTGCATACTGATTGTTCTGCTAATGTCAAAGAAGGATGTGAAGCCAAGATTAATCAGATGGGTCCTTCTTTTGCAAGAGTTTGATTTTAAGATAATGGATAGGAAATGTGCTGACAATCAAATAGTTGATCATCTGTCAAGACTTGAACAAGAAAATAATAAAAAAAAATATTGAGGATGATATAGATGAAAATTTTCCTGATGAACAACTTTATGTTGTTGCTGAGTGGCATATACTGTGGCATGCATATATAGTTAAATAATTTGTAAAATTTTGCCAAACGCACTAACAAGTCACCAGAAAAAGAAATTTATTTACGATGTACGATTTTAATTTTGGAATGACCCTTATTATGTAAAAATGCCGAGATTCTATCATTTTAAGATGTGTAGCAATTAATGAAACTCATGAAATTATACAAAAATATCATAAATCTGATTTTGGGGGACACTTTGGAGTGGATAAGACTGTATTTAAAAATTTACACTCTAGATTTTACTGGCCTACATTGTTTAAGGATGTTAATACATATGTGAAAACTTATGATTGATTTCAGACCGTAGGCAATATTTCTTAAAAAGATGAAATTTGCCTAAATGTTTGAGGTTTAGATTTTATGGGACCATTTGTACCATCTTCCAAAAAAAATTATGTCTCATTAGCTATTGATTATGTGTTTAAATAAATTGAAGCTGTAGCTTTGCCACATTGTGATGCTCTGAGTGTTTTAAAATTTTTAAACAAAAATATTTTTACCAAATTTGGAATGCCAAGAGTAATCATTATTGATTGGGAAGTCACTTTAAGAATTTTAAAATTGACACATTACTTAAAAAATATGGAATTAAACATAAAATTACCACAGCTTATCACCCTCAGACCAGTGGTTTAACATAAGTATAAAATTGAGAAATTAAAAATTTTTTGGAAAAAACTATAAATCTTAATAAAACTAACTGGTATGGTAGACTTAATTCTGCACCATGGGCTTAGATGACAACTTATAAAACTCCTATAGGAATGTCACCATATATAATCATATTTGGAAAAGCTTATCACTTGCTTGTTGAATTAGAACATAAAGTTTATTGGGCAATGAAAGAATTTAATTATAATTTAAGGGATGTTAGAGAAAAAGAGCTCAAGAAAATTAGGAATCAATCTTATGAAAATGCTAGAATTTATAATAAAAAGATGAAAAATTGGCATGATCAAAAGATTTTAAGAAAATATTTTGACTTAGATAAGAGGGTTTATTATACAATACTCAATTGAAATTATTTCTCGGAAAACTTAAGTCTAGGTGGATGAGGTCATTTATTGTGATAAAAGTTTATCCTAATGGGGTTATAGATACAAAAAATTAAACTTATTATTAAAGTAAATGAACATAAATTGAAACCTTATATTAGTGAAAGCAAGCCCTTTTATGAAGAAGCTTTGATGTTAGGCTTACGACGTTAAACCATGCGCTTTGTGGGAGGCAACCCTCAAATATTTGTGTGGTTTGATTTATGTTTGTTATAGATGTAGCACTGTTACCTACTACTGCTAAAGAAGCATTTCAAAATAATATTTAAGGATTTAAACATGATTAAAACTTGAAAGATTTCACGATAGGCAAATCGGTGCTTGCTAAGGCACTAGCGCCTAGGCGCCAAAAATGGTGCCTATGCGCTAGAGCACAGGGAGACTCGAGCCTACGTGCCAGAATCCGTTGCCTAGGGGTTACAGTTGCTGGTTGTGGAAAAAATTACCCCCAGGTAGTTTTTTCCACTTCTTTCTTTTTAAACTGTCCTATCTTTGTCCCCAATCACCAGAACTTCAAAATTTGGCTTGAGATAAGGAATTTAGAGGGAGTTTGAGTTCTCACTTCCATGGAGAGTACAAATAATGGTATGGGAAATGGAGATAAGTTTGGGCACAAAGATGATCAAACTTATTTTAACAGGTTCTTAGCATTGAGTTTAGATAGGATGACTAGCAAATTAGGAAGCAATGATGATGTGTTTTAATTAACACACAACAAATTACATGAGATGTATCATCAATATGAGCATTTGGAGTGGAAAATGAAGCTTTAATTCAATCACATAACATGCTATCAAGATTCCCAGGTATCAATGTATCATAAAAAATGTATAGATGAGAAGATGGTTATGGATTCCTTCACATCCTTTTCTTTCACGTCTTTGATCGTAACTTTTCAACATTTGAGAAGGAGACAAAAATTTTGTCAACAACCATTGAAGTATAGAAAGAATTAAGTGTGTTTGATTTGTCATGTTTGTTTACTTTAGTAGTAGTTGAGTTGTGTGCCACTTTATTCAGCACTTTTGTGTTGGTTTGCTTGTGTTTGCTTGTTGTATTGCTTATTGCATCTATTGTACTGTTGTTTGATAATTATTAACGAATTTATGTTTGTGAGAATCATGTGTTAGATGGTTACAATTAATGTCAAATTAAATGTTATAATTGAATAATTGGAAGTTAGAAGATGTTGGGAAGATCATAAACATGAAGTTTGATATTAATTTAATGAGAAATTTTTGATTAAAGGCTTTAGACTTGTTGTGTTACAATTAAAATCCAAAGAATGAAAATTTTTTTGTCAAGCTCCAGATACGCCTAAAAATATACTATTTTTTATGCTTTATTTTATAATAATATTGCACTTTAAAGGTATGTTTTCTTGTATTTTTGGTTGTAGGTACATCAAATTGAAAATTTTGGAGTGATTCGAGCATAAAAAACAAAAAAGAACCAAAACGGAGCAAACCGGAGCAAATCGGGTAAAATTGGGGCACACCAAAGCTATGGGGACCTAAACCAGACACTTAAGTGCCTGTGCTTGGTGCTTAAGCACCCAAAATGGTGCTTAGGTGCCACCAGACAGAGAGGGGGGCGCTTAAACACCCCAGAATTGCCGTTTAGGCGCCGGTGAAGACTTTCAACAAAACTTCTAGAATATACATCAGATTTGGATGATTTTGAAGTGGTGCATCATGAATCTCTTGAGGAATTCATTGAAAATGATAAATGGACTTTCTAGAAGAATTTGGGGTAGTTATATAGAGTTTTGAAGAGACACTTAAGGCACCATTTAGAAGATTCAATGAATATGGACAGTTCTGAAGAGACACTTAAGCATCTCTTAGGAAATTATAAAAAAAAAAGGCTTGGAAATATTTTTAAAATAACTCTTAGACTCTTGAAATAATTAGAAGAATACTTGGAGAAGAAGAAGAAGGCTTGGGCGTGAGCCTCAAGCGAGGCGGCAAGGTGAGAAAGAAAGAGAGAGAGTGAGAAATTTCTTCTTTTCTTTTCACTTTGTTCTTGGAGAAGATTGTTAGAAGATTGATTTTGCTATACAAGGAGAGTTTAATTTCTATCAGAGATAAGTATTTTAATTATATTTTGATTTGAATCTAGTACTTTATTTGTATATTTTCAAGGACTTGTTCAATGAAAAGTTCTTGTTGTTTCTTGATGTATAGTGAGTAGTTTTCCTTACTTTTCCCTCTTGTGATGAATTAGTATGCATGTGTAGGATATAAAATTGTTTAGAGTGAGAATATATTATGATGATTTTTACTTTTTTCTTCATTTACATGTAAATTTGATCAACTTGCATGTTAAAATCAGTTGTGAGAACATGTAAGATCCGAGATGGTATTGTCTCAATCAACTGTGGTAGAACCACATGAGGTTATATGAATGAGAATGTAGTTCATATGATTGAGTGCAAATAAATAGAAAAATAATATTTAATAGGTGTAGAATTAGAGAACTTTAGAGTGACAGGCTAAAGCCCCCTAACTTGGTCTATTGTTTAGGTTTTGATGCGAGATGTTAGCCTTCAGGTGGAGGGATAAGAGGGAACTCTAGAGTGAGAGCTAGTCTCTTCCCTGCCTAGCCCGTCTTCAAAACTATTCAAACTTTAGATTAATCAATGTTCTTTATAACATCTCTAATAATGGTAAAGAATATAATTGCTCCTATTTATCATAATCTCTCTCACTGCTTGTTTTATGTTTACACGTGTCACTACTTTCATTGCAAGAGGAAGAGTACTTTTAATATATTAAAAACCCCACTTTTTTACTTTCACTAAGTATTTTAAAGTAGAAGTAGTATTGTAGTGATAGTTGTAGGATAAAATCAAAATCAAACTTTTATCGACCTTCCAAGTAAGGGCGTGTTATTCTAAACTAGAATTTCTCTTGAAAGTCGTCGTGATTAACCTCGATCTCCGTGGGATTGATATTCGGGGCTTAATTAGAAAGCCCTATATTACTTAATAATGATAAGTATACTTGCGTAGAATCCCTAGAAATATAATTGAAATGGGGATTAAAATCTTCAAGTATTGGTGTCAACTTTTTAAATGCTACATATAAAATAATATCAGGATCAAGTTTTTGTCGCCGTTGTTGGAGATCACAACAGTTGATCTTGACTTTTAGGAGAATTTTAGTTGAAGTAATTAGGCTTAGACTTGGAAACTGTAGTATCATAAAAACTGTTTTGTGTGAAAAGTGTTTTTTGTATGAAAAGTGCTGTGAAAAAAAAACTGTTTGTATGAATAAAAAGGTGTTTGTGTGAAAAACAAGGTGTTTTTAAAAATGTTTTATAGTGTTGAATATATTTTTTATTTTATTTGTTTAATTATTAGTGTATTATTTGTTGTGTTGTGTATGCAAAATAAAGGATCCGTAAGACTTGTATCTTATGATCTTGAGTTAGAAAAAAGGAAAAAAAATCAAAAAACATAAAGGACTTGAAAAACTAGAAATGAAAATGGAAACATTCAAAATAATAACTTAGAAAATAATCATAAATCATTAAGGGATTATGTAAATCCTACGACAGATGAAATTCACTCAAGTATTTAAACCCTTGTCATAGAAGCTGACTCGTTTAAAATAAATCCAGCGATTATCCAACTGGTGCAGAACAACCAGTTTGAGGGAACTCTTTCGGAGGATCCTTATTTACACTTATCAAGTTTTCTAGAACTTTGTGCTACATTTTGTTATAACAACATATCAGACGATGTTGTTAGAATAAGGTTTTGTCCTTTCTCACTAAGGGATAAGACTAAAATGTTGTTATGCTCATTAGCACCTGGCTCTATTAAAAATTGGGAGGAGTTAACTTAGAAATTTTTAGCTAAGTATTTTCCACCTTCAAGGACTACTAAACTTAGAAACAATATTATCTCATTTTTTTAGTATAAAGGGGAAACAATATACGAAACCTGAGAAAAATTTAAGGAACTCCTAAGTAAGTGTCCACACCATGCTTTGCACAATTGGTTAATCATTCAAACTTTTTACAATAGGTTAATAGGATCCCTTAGGTATCCAATTGATGCTGCCACTGGTGGATCATTAATGTCAAAACCAATTGATATAACATATGTGTTAATTGAATAAATGGCTACAAATGAATTTCAATGGCCCTCTATAAGGAATAACTCTAAAAAGGTAGCCAATGTTCATGATACAGATGCGTTTGCAATTCTTGCATCTCAGGTTGCTGCAATATCAAGGAAGTTGGACCAATTTGGAATGAACTAACCTCAATTTACTCTAATAAGTGAGGAAAGTTCATTAGGGCATATGATTAATTCTAACTTGTCATATAAGACTTTAAATACCATAAACAACATGTATTCTGACTTTTACAACCCAAGTTGAAAGAACCATCCTAATTTTAACTGGTATCATACTACTGGTGGTGGAAACCAAAATGGGAAAATAATCATGCAAATCCTTATGGAAGTTGGAATAATCAAGGGAATACAAACTATAGACCTTCATATCCACCAAACTCTAACAATGATAAAAAATTTGAGGATAAGAAGATGTCTATAAAAGATGTGGTATTGCAAATGGGAAACCAGTTGCAAGGTCAAAATGCTGTGATTAGAAATATAGAGAATCAACTTGGACAAATTGCTAATTTACTTAGCAATAGACCCTAAGGAACACTTCCTAGCAACACTGAGATTAACCCTAAAGAGAAGAATGATGAACAAATAGATGCTGTCCAATTAAGAAGTGGAAGAGATATAAAGGATGTGGCTAGAAAAGAGAAAGAAGTTGTGAGAAAAACAAAAGAAACTAAAAGGCCTAAAGAACATGTTTCTAAGGTTTTGGAAAATTTAATATCTACCACCTCCATTTCCTTAAAGACTTAGATAATATGAGTTGGATAAACAATTTTCAAATTTCATGGAAGTACTTAAAAAGTTAAAGATAAATATTCCTTTCGCTGAAGCTTTGGAACAGAAGCCAAGTTATGCAAAATTTATGAAGGAGATATTAAGCAAGAAAAGGAAGTTTGGGGATTACGAGACAGTTGCACTAAGTGAGGAGTGTAGCGCTATATTTCAGAAAAAGCTTCCTAAGGAACTTAAAGATCATTCTAGCTTAACGATTCCTTGTGCAATTGAAGAAAGATTATGTAGAAAAGCTTTATGCGAGTTTGGATCGAGCATTAATGTGATGCCTCTATCTATATTTAGAAGGTTAGGTTTAGTCGATATTTCTCCCACTACTGTAACCCTCCAGTTAGCTGAGCGATCTATCATTTATCCAAAAGGGGTTATAGAAGACGTGCTTGTTAAAGTGGATAAATTTATATTTCCTATGGACTTTATTCTATTAGATATGGAGGAAGATAAAGAAAATCCAATTATTTTGGGGAGACCTTTTCTTATTATTGGACAAGTTATGATAGATGCATAAAAAGGAGAGTTGACTATGAATATTAATAATCATGAAGCCACTTTTGATGTTTTAAAGGCTACGAAGTATCCAGCTGAGAGAAAAGATGATTGTTTTTCGGTGGACGAAATTGATTATCTTAGTAAAGACCATTTCCAAGAAAGTTTTGAGAGTAAGTTAATAGATGAGATCAAATTGGACTTTCATGATGAGCTGAAAATTTTGTTTAGAGAAGATTGTATGCATGTTCAGAAGAAGTGTGAAAAGATGGACGTTACCAAAAATAGAAAAATTTTAATTCCATCTATTGAAAAATCTCATGAACTTAAGATGAATGTACCCCATACATTTTTAAAGACTACTTTTTTAGGAAATTAATCTACATCACCAATCTTTATATCTTCAGATTTGACTCAATCACAAGAAAAACCTAAATTGAATGATGAAATCAGTAAAAGATCTCCTAAGAAAGAGTTATTCAAAATCACTAAATGGCATATTTTGTGCTATACAGACAAAATGAATGAGATTCTGATGCTCGGAAACCAATATAAACATTGGATACATCGGGTCATCGATGTTATACCAAGCGCTTCGTAGGAGGCAACCCATGGTTATATTTGTTAACCGTTTAGTGTGATTGTTATTATGTTAGATTGGATATTAGTGAGATGTTGGACTTTGATCCATGTTTGATGTGTAAGAGTGAATTGGATTAATGGTGTGAGGTAATTCCTTCATCATGACTAGATTTGTATATGATTTTTGGTAATAGCAGGTTGACGAGTCTGTTGACTTAGTTCTCAACAGGAGCCTAGCATGACCTTGAAGCATGTAGAGTTTAGACTTGGACCACTCCATGTCAACTATTTTACTTCCTTTATCTGACTTTGTCTCACTGAGTAAGGTCATTAACTTACTTAGTGAACAACATTTGGATGAACTACACTATTTTTATTTATCAGAGTGTGTATACCTTAGACTTAAAGTGACCTTGAAATTGGCAACACATGAGGGAATTCTAGTCCATGGATGATAACCATATAAATATTTATAATACACCGACGTTATAAATGTAGTTTCTTCCATTAGAAATTGAAAGTAATGAAGGGAAATGTGAGTAGAAGGGAGATTAAATAAACCTCAGTTGTTATTTGTTTATGAATTTGTGAGTCTATGTATTGGACTTTGTGTGTCTAGGTTTATGAGTCAAGGTTAATGAGTCATTAGAGATGACAAAATCTATCTCAATACTTTGAACTTGTTAGCATCCAACAATTTCTTTATAAAGTTTAAAATGTGTTCATGTTTAATCTTCAGTTTGTACCTATTCTGCTATTTAAAATTCCTTTATAATGTGATGTCAAGTATGTTTAGGCTAGATTTACTTTCTACTACAATGTTCTACCATGTGTTACTTGTTGATATTTTTGTAGGATGTGTAGTAAATTGTAAAAGTGTTCTTTCGCTGCTGCATATTTTTATACTTCATTGCTACACACGTTTGAGCTTAAGTTTGGGGAAAAAGAAAAATGTTTCAAATTTAAACCTTACTTGTTTTCAAAAGTACTACAAATAAATTTGTATTTTATTTCTATTGATTATTGTTATGTGGAGTCATCTTAAGGATTTTAGAATTTTAAGTATAAAAATGGAGTAGGAAAACTTAGTTGATATTTTTGGTGAAAAGGGTGAACCTAGAGTTAAGGATATTTATTGGAGAGCTTGGAAAAATGAATAACTATCTTTAGTAGGAAAAATTATATTTTTTGAAAAATTAAGGATTCTTAGAATTTTTATTTTCAAACAATTAAGCCTCTTTTAAAAAGTATCTAAGAATATAAATACTTCTTTTCAAGTGAAGGAAATTAATAAGTTTTAACTTTAGAGGGGGATAGTGTAATTTAAAATTATTTAAGGACTTCTCCAGATATAGTAATCCTCACATAAAAAAAAGAAAAAAATAATAAATGGATGAAAAAGATCCTAAAAAAAGAGAAAAAAAGAGATACAAAAAAAAAAGAAAAAAAAAGGTGAAGAGAAGCTTGAGGAGAGGTCCTAATCAAAAATTGGTTTCACTTGAGTCTTTTTAAAGTAAAGAACTTAGAACAATCATAAGCTTGATTTTTATACTTATATTAGTAAAAAATTTTTTGAAGAGAGTTCTTAAGTCTAGAAAGTAAAGTTCATATAATCCGAAGTTCGAAAAATCTGCATATAATTCCGAATTAGACAGGAAAACAAATTTCCAAGTTTGATGATAAATATTTTAGACATTGGGCTAGTCTGATTCACTAGATCTTCTAGCTTCAACATAACTTCTAGAATATACGTCAGATTTGGACGATTTTTGAAGCAGTGCTTAATGAATCTCTTAGAGAATTTATTGGAATTAATAAAATTGACTTTTTAGAAGAATTTGAGGTGGTTATATGGAGCTTTTAAGAGGCACTTAAGACACCATTTAGAAGATTCAATGAATATGGATAGTTTTGAAGAGACACTTAAGCATCTCTTGGAAAATTATAAAAAAAAGGCTTGGAAATGTTTTTAAAATAACTCTTAGACTCTTGAATTATTTAGAATAAGAGAAGAAGGCATGGGGGAAGAATAAGAAGGATTGGGCGTGAGCCCCAAGCAGGGCGGTAAGGTGAGAAAGAAAGAGAGAGTGTAAGAAATTTCTTCTTTTCTTTTCACTTTGTTCTTGGAGAAGATTGTAAGGAGATTGCTTTTGCTATAAAAGGAGAGTTTGATTTCTATCATAGATAAGTATTTTCATTGTATTTTGATTTGAATCTAGTACTTTTTTATGTTTTCAAAGACTTGTTCAATGAAAAGTTCTTGTTGTTTCTCCATGTGTAGTGAGTAGTTTTTTTTACTCTTCCCTTTTGTGATGAATTAATATGCATGTGTAGGATATAGAATTGTGTGGAGTGAGAATATATTGTGATGTTTTTTACTTTGTTCTTCATTTACATGTAATTTTGATCAACTTTCATGCTAAAATCAGTTGTGAGAACATGTAAGATCTGGGATGGTATTGTCTCAATCAACTGTGGTAGAATCACATGAGATTATATGGATGAGAATGTAGTCCATATGATTGAGTGCAAATAAATAAGAAAATAATATTTAATGGGATTAGAATTAGAGGACTTTAGAGTGACATGCTAAAACCACCTAATTTGGTCTATTATTTTAGGTTTTGATGCTAATGTTAGCCTCCAAGTGGAGGGATAAGAGAGAACTCTAGAGTGAGAGCTAGTCTCTTCCCTGCCTAGCCCATCTTCAAAACTATTCGAACTTTAGATTAATCAATGCTCTTTATAACACCTCTAGTAAGGGTAAAAAATATAATTGCTCCTATTTGTCACAATCTCTCTCACTGGTTGTTTTACTTTTACACATGTCACTACTTTCATTGCATGAGGAAGAGTACTTTTAATATAATAAAAATTCCACTTTCTAATTTTCACTTATTATATTAATTTAGAAGTAGAAGTAGTATTGTAGTGATAATTGTAGGATAAAATCAAAACTAAACTTTTATCGACTTTCCAAACTAGGGCGTGTTATTCTAAACTAGAATTTCTCTTGAAAGTCTCTGTGATTAACCTCGATCTCCGTGGGATCGATATTCAGGGTCTAATCAGAAAGCCCTATATTACTTGATAACGATATGTATACTTGCGTAGAATCCCTAGAAATATAATTGAAATCTTACTTTTCTTGAGATCAAATTTTTGGTGTCTTTATCGAGGATTAAAATCTTCAAGTTGTGGTGTCAACTTCTTAAATTCTAGATATAAAATAATTTCAGGATCAGCGCCTAAGCACCAGAACTGGCACCTAAGTGCCAGACTTCAGCACAGCATGATGCTTATTTGCTAGTTCAACTGAATGAGTAGAAACTCCAGATTTTTGCATTTTAAACCGAACATAGTCCATTTTTTATTCCTAAGCTTCTTCTTCTTCCTCATTTTCGTGAAAACTAGTCCTAAGGTTCATTTTAGAGCTTAAATCTTCATGCTTTTTGGCTCAAAACCATCAAATGTAATCTTCTTGAGGTTAGATCTACATTTTCGCATAATTATTTTGTGATTTCATCATGGATTTTCCATACATGAAGTGGAGGCATAAAATAGCAAAATTGTTTAGATTCTATGGTGAAAAATTCATGGATTTAAGTCTCGTTTGCTTGAAAATGCTTGTAGGAAGCCATTTATCTTAATTTTAAAAGTTGTTGGAATTTTTCTTGACTTTTTTTAGATCGCTCCTAAGACGAAGCAGGGAAGTGGACTTACGAAAATGCAAAATTTGTAGATTTAAAGTACAAATTTGCTACAACAAATTTGCGATGTCGAGGAAGTTCATTACATAACACATTTGTTACAGACTCGGCGGTGCCATCAAGAATGTGTTTTTAGCTCAACACAGGGAGAGATTTTGCTATTTCACCTTGTTAGGTGTCATTGTTATAGTTTGAGAGTTTTATGCCAACTTACCTGAAGTGTCTGATGATGAGATATTTGTTCGAGGAAGATGAGTTGAGTTTACTTTGGAGCAGATTAATGTGGTATATGGTCTGACACCTGGTTTAGATTGCTTCTATTCAGAAAGTTGGATCGGATTATTGCATATCTGATAGATAGACGTGGGGCATGGAAGATCTGAAATGATCGTAAGGTAATTTTTTCTTCTTCTATGCTCAATGTCACCTCGAAGGCCTGACATTATTTTATTTCAGCCTGCCTCCTTCCTTCAAATATTTGAGAGAATTGACACGAGAAAGAGCTATTTTGAACTACTGCATTCAAGAAATGAAACATATTGATGTTGATTCTTTTGCAAGAGCTAGTGCTACTTCAGGTCTAGGCTTTCCTTCTTTGATTTTTACTATTTGCAAAAACTCTGGAGTAAAGTTTAATCCTTAGGAGGAGAATTTAAAGCCACTTAAGCTTATTAGGAGGGCTAATGTAGACATTTATGGACAACCTAGAGGGAGAGTGATGCGAGTTTTTTGGTATGCGTTGTAAGTTCTTTCAATATTACAACACACACGGAATCACAATTAGTAAATATGTAGATTAATCACAATAAAAATCACTTTAGTATTAATAATTTTATATTTTAAAATCTTTAAGCTAGCAAACCTAATAATTTTGCAAGTATACGTATCGCTCAAGTAATAAAGGGCTATAATGAAGTCCTAAGTATCAATCCCATAGGGAGGCAAAAATTCTTATGGTTATAATGTAAAACATAATATTCAAACTATAAAAACTTAAGTAAGGGAAAGAGGTTGAAAGTAAGTTTAATGTACGTTAATGAAAATGTAACTAAAAGAACTAAGTTAACTAAGCTATTTTCTAAACTTTGAAGTTAAATTTACTAAGACTAAACAAAGTTTTGTAATGAAGAGTTCAAATTTAAGAAAGCATCCTTCCCCTTTACAATGAGTTTATGGTTAGTGAAGTAATTAAAATCCTTTAAAATTTTATATAAACTTGTATTATGCCAATTAGGAGCAATCCTATTCTTTACCATCTATTGAGTGCATAAAGAACATTAGCTAATCCAGAGTTTGATCCCTAAAATCATGATTAGGTTGAGAGGATATTGGCTCCCACTCCAGAGCTCCCACTTCTCCCTCCTTTGAGGGCTAACAATTTTGCTTTTATTTCTGAGCAACTTAACCAAATTGAGGATTTTAGTATGTCACCCTAAAATCTCTAATTCTATGCCCATCAAAATATATTTCCCTATTTATTTGCACTCAAACCCATGGACTACATTCTCACCCATGAAATTGAATATGACTCTTACCTTGTTGTATAAAGCAAAACTTTTTCGGATCTTATGTTTCTCAACAAATTTTAATATTTCAATTGGCAAGATCAAAAAGTAAATGAAGATCACAGTTCAAATCATCACAATTTATTGACATTTAAAACATTGCACAAAAATATTAATTCTTCACAAAACCATATCTCTTTGTGAGGAGTAGGATAAAAAAGACTGCTCGGAATTCATAACAAGGATACAATAAAACAAGGATTATATATATATATATATATAAACAGGTTTAAAAAACAAATAAAGGAACCAACACAACTTATCTCACACTCCTTAAGCAAATCCCTTGAAGTACCCTTTATGAACTTACTCTCTTTACAATCACACTAAATTCTCTCTTAGAAATGTAATGAAGAAGAATTCTCTCACATTCCCTTTTCTCTTACAACTTCTAGAAGAAAATCTTCTCCAAAACCTAACTCTCTACTCTCCACCAAAAAACTCTATACGCCATAAAGACTCTAAGACCTCCTAGACTTCTTAAGAGTGGTGCCACCCCCTCTTCAAAAATTCCCTCCTGTTCCCCCAGTCACACAACTCTTCAAACCAAGAGACAAATCCCTTCATCCAAAATACATATCTCTTCATTCAAGAGCCTTTCTAAACTATCTAGATGCATTGATACACTCTATGGAGTGTTTGAATTACTTGGAACCTTCTAGAACTTCTAAAAAATAGTAAATAACCACCAACAATTTGTCTAAATCCTTATGGCGCCCCTAGCGCCAATATGCTGAAAATCTACGTTTTGGCTCCAAATTTCTTCCTTTTTACCCTTTTTTGCTCTGAATGCCTAAAATCAATATACCTGTAACAAAACATGAAAATATCATTCTTTAAATTGCAATATCACCAAATTTAAGCATAAAATGTAAACATAAAATTGCAAATTTTTTTAGTTTATCAAAATCCCCCAAACTTAAATGTTACTTGTCCTCCAGTAACTCTTTTACTACATAAAAATATGACTTATGGTAGAGATTTTAACTTATAAATTTCTATAATTTGGTTTAATAAATATAATAATATAACTTAAGATAAACTTTTAATAACTTAGGTTAAAATTAAAAGTTTATGAACACATAGTAATCAAGTCTAAGATTTTTGATTCTCTATTCATTTCAAGAAGAACTGTAATTTGTCATATCAAAGATACTTAGAATGTCCATATAAAAAAGAATTTCATGATAAATTTATTAGTAAGGATGCTAATACTCAAATACAAGTTTAGAGAATGTAATAAAGTTTTTTCCTCAAGTTGATTCAAGTGAAGCCAATTTTTGATTAGGCATCTCCTCGCATATTTTTTCTCCCATGGCTTTTCTTTTTTTTTTAGGATCATTTTCAATCCTTTATTTTATTTTATTTTTCTAGTGAAGATTACTATTTTAGGATAACCTTAATAATTTTGAACTTCACTATCTTCTTCTTGAAGTTTAAAACTTCTTACCTTCCTTCACTTTATAAATTCATATTAGCTTTGAAGATTTTTCATAAAGTCTCATTCTTTTCTTTTTATATGAAACTCTAAGATTCTTAATAATTCAAAAATATAATTTCCTTTACCTTAAATAGAAAAAGCATAGTCTTATCCTTTCATACTAAATGTCCTAACTCAAGAATTGACTTTCATTATTAAAGATTTTTACTTAAATTTACTATAATATTTAAAAACATAAATATAGTCATCTAAAGTTGACCTCTAATACCTAAGGGCATGTTAAATTATTTTTTTCTTAAATATAGCTAATTGATGATAAATAAAATTTATTTTACATTTCTTAAAGAATATTTTCTTTCCCCCAAAATTAGTTTTTTATAATAATAAGTAAAGCATTCGATACAAAAAATTGTAGGTGGAAAGCAAACAATAAATGCATAAAAATAAGCCTATCTTGTAGAGGGTTGTGAACATGAAACTTGGCTCTTACATATTGCAGGTACTAATTTAAAAAGTACAGACTTAAAAGCATTAAATGACTTATAATCTATCAATTAGATTTGATAAGAAAAGGTGATTAAAAACATAAGCAGTAAATTAAAGAAATAAACAATACTGCAAAAAAATCAACAATTTACATCTATGTACTAACAAGTTCAATAATACCACTTAAAATACTAAAAAAATGTCCAAATCATAAAAATAACAATAAAACAAATCAAACTACAATGAATGAAAATAAATAATACCCCAACAACTCATCATTCATCGTCTTCTTCCTTTTATTCTTCCTCTTCTACTTCTTCTTCTTCAAAATCTTCAAAGTTTTCTTGTATATAATGCGTACAACTGGGGCATGTAGGAAATTCTACAGTATGATCACCTCTAAGATATCTAACCATAGCCTCTTGATGTGCAATATCATGCTGAACTCTTTTCTGCTGATATTGATCATTATGAGCATCCTTGATTACAAACTACCTATATTCTGCAATGTCACTATATCTGCTTCTTAAATCATCAATAGATCCATAATATTTTCAACTGAATAAGTACTAGAAGTTGATGGTCCTGCAGCTGATGTGAAAGGTCTATCACTAACTTCACTTCCAGTTCTAGATCCAACAAATGATTCAAATTTATGAACAGTGGTTTTTTCAATTGGTTTAAGTGGTTGTAACATTTCTTCATCCTTATCAAACTCTACTCTTGATTGTTCACATAAGGTGAAAATCAGGGCAAGATAACCTAAACCACTAGTGGTTCCACCCCTAGCAATAATCCGAGCATTATGAAGAATGAAAGCACCATTATCAACAACCTTCATTTGTTGTATGCAAAAAAATAATATTGCTCTCTCTTTGGATACTTTGCTAAGGTGATTAGATGGAAGTAGTTTTGTTGAAATAAAATAGTGCCATGCTTTAGATTGCACATTTAACATAGAGGTAGAAAAATTCACCTTGTGATTATTCTTAATTTTCCATACTACCCTTCCATCAGTAAGGTAGGAAATAACTTCATCAAGTGATGAATCAAAAATCACAGATGCAGAATACTCACAATGAAATTTGTTCCACAACTTATATGGCACATTAATTCTTTCTCGAGTAAATTCAAGATTCTTACCTCTAATATACATGTGCTCATCCAAATTCACCCGAAGATTTACATAAAATTCTCAACGAAAGGAACAAATTCTCCTACGGTGAAGTAGAAAAAAGTCTCAAAATTCCAAGCAATGATTAACATTTCAATATATCCTCCCGGGTTTGAAAACACACATTCCTAAACTAATTCCTTGTAGCAATTTGAGTATTGCAATTATATTGACCCTCCAAATTAACAAATCATCTCACATCAAAAACTCTCAAAGTCTTTCCTTTTTTCACTCTTGCAGCCATAGTAATTTCTAAATAGATTTACATAAAATCCAAATGAATAAACAATATCCTAAATCAAACTCCAAAAATAGAAATACTTGGTAAGAAACTTCTCACCATGGGTTCTCTTTAAACTTGTTTAAAAACCATCAAATTTTTAGATTTCCATAATGTAGGAAAAATTCAAGGTGAAAATAAAAAATTCTAAGTTAAAGTGAAGCTCTTACCAAGGGAAGATGAAATCCAAAACTTTGAAGCTTTCAAATCTCTTAAAATCCAAGAAATAACAAGCCCTACGTTGAGTTTCATCCTTAATCTAGAGGTAAGAGACGACCCAAGCAGCAAAAATGGGGTTATACTGTTGATTTTTGCGCTTTTAAAGTAATCTGGATGTTTTCGGGAAACTGGCGCTTCTGGTGCCAAATCTGACACAAAAAATTTCATATTTCGTTTTTCTTTTAAAATTTGTTGTATACCAAACCACACCAACCTCTAATTAACCTAAATTAAAACTAATATTCATAATTAAACAATCTCTAACAATATATTTTCATAAACAACACAAAACTCACATTTATATATAAAACCCACCCGATTACAAACCAACATTTTTCAAACAAATACATAAAATTCAGCTTCGAAATCACACCATACAAACTAACACTGAAGAATAAATATAAAATACTTAACATCAAACACATATAAAGTTCAACAATGAAAAATAAAGGAATTCCAACACAAACACATAACACACAAATGCTCTCATAATTACGAATTCCGTACTTTAGTTAGTATTTTTGATATTTTGACAAAATAGTGAAACTTCTAACGATAACTTGAGTTTATGTAAAAGAAAATCACTTGATATGAAAATACCTTTCTCCTTATCATGAATCAGTAATAAGCTGAGGAATTCTATTGGAAGTATGAAAATTGTGTTGTGCCAAATAAGAGCAATTATATTCTTTACTCTTACTAGAGATGCTATAAAGAATATTGGCTAATTTAAAGCTTGAATAGTTCTGAAGACCGGCTAGGCATGATAGATACCAGCTCTCACTCTAGATTCCCTCCATTTGGGGGCTAACATCTCGTATCAGAACCTAAACCAATAAACTAAGTTGGGGGCTTTAACCTGTCACTTTAAAGTCCTCTAACTCTACACCTTTCAAAGATTATTTCCCTATTTATTTTCACTAAATCATAAGAATTACATTCTCATTCATACAACCTCATGTGATTCTTTCCAATTGTTGACTGAGACAATATCATCCCGGTTCTTACATCTTCTCACAACAAATTTTAACATCTAGATGGGCCATATCAAGAAGTAAATGAAGTACATGGAATTAAATCATCACAACTTCTTCCAACATTAAAGTTTAATACTCTCCACAACTTCCATCCAAAACTTTAATTATTTATCATTTTAAGGAGAAAGATAAAGAAAACAACTCAAAATCCATGGAGAAAATAAATCCACACTTTAGTTTAAAAGTAGAAATCATTGTCAAAACAACAAGAAGTCTTAAATCATCCACCAAACTTTTGAAGTTTCTTTGAATCTCTTCTCTTTTACAACACTCTCAAAATAAACTAAAAAGAAAAATGATAAAGTAAATTTGTGTGGTGCCTGAAAATCTCTCCAAAACGATCTCTCAAAACTCCTCAGGACTCCTCCAATTTAAACTCTTTTCAGAACTTTCAAGCACCCCCTTTTAAATGTCTCAATTTCCTTCTTTTATAAATTTCCCAAGAGGTGCCTTGGAAATTCTTCAAAATGTGTCCAAATTTGATGTATTCTTCAAGGGATGCCTCCTTTCACAAGTACTTTAATAATATTTTCGTTCCTAGCGGTCATAACCACCCTCTTTAGTCAATAGATGCCTCAAATGTCTCTTCAAAATTTGGCCAAATGAATAAAATCGTCAAATAACTGCCTCTGGCGCTTAAGCGCGGGGCCTCTCGTGCTTAAGTGCGGGGCCTCTGGTGGTTAGGAGTGGCCTTCTCTGTTTCACTGGCGCGTAAGCACCGGATCTGGCGCTTAGGCTCCAAAACACTTTTGCAAAAATTTCACATTTTTGCTCCAAATGTGATCCTTTTTCACTCCTTTTAGCATTTTTCAAGTTTTTTACTTATACCCGAAAGAAAAACACACAAATACCTTTCATTAAAGTGCAATATCTCAAAAATAGGTATAAAAATGCGTCTAAAATACTATATATTTTAGGTGTATCATATATCCAGTTTGCATATGACATGTGCATGTGGCATGTCTACATTCATACTTGCATGATGCATGTTCTGTCTCTTTGGTGTTCATTGTGTTCGTTCATACCTCAACCTAATAATCACAATGTGTTAGGTTTCTCTTATGTTGTATGTACATCACCTAGCTACAATGATGAGAAATCCTACTCGTTAAATGGTGACCTCCTGTTGGTTGTAATAATTAAATGAGCATTGCTCATGAGGATATCGGAGCTAGCAATGTAAGTTCTTACATTATGATCAAAATATGTATGACTGTGCTAAGGTTCCAAAGGCTTTAAAGTACTTCATCTACATGTTACATACCCACATTTAATTGTCCAATATTTTAAAATATAAAAATGGATATTTTTTCTTATTTTTATTATTTGCCTTACTTTAAAATTTACATAAGTTAGACATATGTGAGACCTCTTATTTAAAACATCATCCCCTAGTGATGTATTTCAGATCTCTTAGATTCTTATGATGGGACAGGTGTTGGCGACTTTGCAAAGTCATTGTTGACCTCTTTTTTGATGAGGTTTGGTTCTCTTATTTAGAAGCCTATGATCTAGCCATAGGACTTTCTTGTTGACTATCCTAGAGAACTAGTGATGGAACCCACCTATATAGAAATTCTGAACACTTATTGACTCTTCTTGTGAAGTCCCACATGGGTGGTCACAATCCCTCATTTTTCACTTGAGATGGCTAAGACCAACATGTGAAGACATAAGAATAGTTCCTATAGGATCAAATGGCCTTAGAGCAACACTGGGTGGTTTGGTCTTGCACACACACACTTGAACTCACCACAAGCTCCCTAACACACCCAAAACCATCAATTCATCCAAATTGATCAATATCCCTTTGAAGCCCACAACCACTCATTAAATCTTTTGAAGTCCTAAGTTCTTACCAGGACCAACATGTGGAGGCTTCAAGAAGACTTCTCATAAAGCTCTTATGACTTTAGGAAGGTTTTCCATGAATTGCTGAATCACCGCCTATAACCATCCAACATTGTCCAAAATCACCAAAAATTTTCCAAAATACCAAAAAGTTCTTCTACTTACCAAAATTCTCGAAAAATTCCCAAAATTATCAAAATTCTAAATTTCACTCAAAACTTCACCAAAACCAATCCTAACCATCTAATTAACCCAAAGTCACTCAAAATTCACCAAATTTTCCAAATCCCCCAAATGCGTAATTTTACCCAAATTATCCAATTTTCACCCAATATCCACCAAATGACAAGTCTAAATCCGATTCAAGTCCCGTATTCCATTATGAAAAATTCAAACTCTTATGAAGCCCATCTTGATTAAATTTCAAAACCATCAACATTAATTCAAAAGCCCAATTTCCAAGCCCAAAAATAAACTTTTTACATCAAATTCTAACCCCAAAGTCCAAGCTCAAAATTAAACTCTTTACATCAAAATTCAAAAGCCCAAATTCCAAGCCCAACTTTGAAATTTTTTCAAAATCAAATGAGCCCACATGACATGAAATTCCCCTTTCATCCATTTAATTAAAATCAAACCCTAAGTTCTAAATTTCATTTAATAAACCAAATTTAACCTCATGCCACCACCTAACAAAGTGTCCCATTTTTCACTTCCCTTCTTCATGAAAATAATGAAGCCATATGCAAGCCTCCTTTGCCCCACACATGTCATTCTTCCTTAAATGGAAAAAAGTGGACCTACTTTCAAGTCTCCAAGAAAATTCTCACCTCATCCATAACCTATGCTCATACCCTAGCCCCCCAAATGGGACTTCATGAATTGAACCCAAAGAGCAAAAAATCTCACAAAAAATCATGCGGAGATGAACCAAGTTCTTTCTGTAGACCTAATTCAAGTCAAACCAAAAAGTGGCCCAAAACCCATTCCACTTCAATCCACTCATGGACACATGGGATAACTCAACCAACTTCACATTTAACCACCACTGAACTCTCTCAATAGAATGGTGACCTCCCATAGGCCGACCAACCACTATAGTTGTTGAAGAACACCAACTCGAGAGGGCATCCATGGAAAAAACCCTAATTTTGAACTCCCCCACTTGGTTTACTCCCAATGGATATTGAAACTTGTTTTACCTCCACCTAAGTGCCACCTTGGACTCCCTGACAGTTCAATTAAACCCTAATTCCCTGTCTATAAAAACACCATCCCCTCATAGCCAAAAGAGAAGAATGCACTAACATAGGGGAAACTCTGCCCAATTGTATGTAAATCCTTTTAACGCTAGCATGAACTTCAGCTCCACCATTACCAACCCTAAAATCGACCATAAAACCCTAATTTCCAAGCTCAAATCCAGGGCACTTTCAACCACTTCACAAAACTTCTCAAAACTCCAAATTGATCATTCCAAAAGCTTCACCATTCCTCAAAACCACTTCCCCAATCAAAAGCCCCCATTCCGGAGCTCTCTAACCTAACCCTAGACCACACTCAAGCACCCTCTGATCAAAGTCATACCTAGACCCAACCACAAAGAAAATTGGTGCTAGGAGGACATGTGTGGGACCAAGGCAAAGCTTCTCAACCAACCCAATTGAGGCCTCACCTCTTGGCAAAGTTATAGCTTGAAAATCCCTAATTTTGCCTCAATTTGGACCTTCATGAAATAAATTTATATTTCATGCGTATCTAGCTGTATGGATGTGTTCATTTCACTTAGATGAAGGTTGATCCACCCCAGGGATTAACAGTTTTTATATAAGTCCTAGTAGAGGCACCTGAAACTTGATATGCTCCCTAGCAAATTGGTTGAGTTCTTAAAATTAGGTATTATTACTTATTAGGGTTTCTCACACAAATATAAGTATCATTTCAATAATATAGTGCTCTATTGAGTTTGGGTTGTCTATCCCATAGAGAAAGTGTTAATGATTCCAATAAGATAAGTTCTAGACTACTACGCTAAGGTCTCAGTTTAGAATGTTGATTAAGGTTGGTTTCTCTAATAGCTACTCTTAATTTAAGATTATATGACTAAGTTAACTCTAGCTAGATCAATTAGGTTAGTGAATATCAAAATATAAAAGCTATATTTCTCTTGTGATTGTATCAGTAAATTGTAGGATCAAATACTATGAATTGCTAATGCAGCTAGTGACAAATAGGAGCATTCCTCTTCTTTACCATTTTTTGAGTGCATAAAGAAGTTTAGTTAAACTAGTATTAAATCTGTAAACCGTAGAAAACATTGGTTACAACTTTAGCCTATCACCCTAGAGTCTCCAATTTATACCCTCAATTTGGCTAACCTAGTTTTAATTAATTAAACACTAGATCAAATTGGTTAGGATTCTAGCCTGTCACTTTAGAATCCCAAATTTACACCCTTCAAAGCCTATTTCTCTTTCTATTTGCACTGTCCTATGGACTACTTCCTTCACCCACTAGTGCAATGTGATTTTTACTAATTAAATGAAGTCATAGCCATCCTAAATTTTATTGGTTCCAAAACAAATTTTAACAAACCAATTGATCATATTGATAAGTAAATTAAGCACAAATTAAAAGCCATCACTTTAAAAATTAAAGATCAACTATATAATCATTCTAACATTTTACACATTCAACTTATTCATCACAAGAGAAGGGTAAAGGAATTCTACTCACAAAGCATGTTTAACACAATAGAAAACTTCATTACATCAAAGTAAATCCACCAAATATGTGTTTACAACTAAGACAAGTCAATAAAGAACACAATAGTTAGCTTTTTCCCTCTGAAAAAGAGATGTAAATTCATCCAACAAAGCCTTCTATTGTTCCTTGAAATTTTGATACAAATCTCTTTTAGAATGCACTAAATCCCCTCTTCAATCTCTCAAGAATAAGTGAAATAGTCTAAATCATACTCCTATCTATGACATCTCGACATTCTTGAAGAATTTTAGGACCTAGAAATTCCAAAGAGTGCCTTTCTAATCATCTAGATTTGTCAAATAACTCCATGGTTCATCCTGAAACCAAAAAGGATAGTTCTGGCACACAGGCGCTGGTCCGTGGTGCCTAAGCTCCACCTTTTTGGGTAAGCCTGGGAAGTCACTGGCACCTAGACACTGTCTTCTCTTTTTTTGGGATCATGTCGGGCAACTAGGCACCCATATGGTGTCATGGCTTCATGGAGTGGCGTCTAACCATCAAAAGCTGGTGTCTAGGCCCCAAATTGTTATTTCCTCCATTGCTCCAATCACCTCATTTTCGCTTCTTTTTTTCTGTAATTTGCTCCAAATCTCCTACTTTTTATAGCTGCAACAAAAAGATTAAATACCCTTCTTTAAAGTGTAATTTTATTCAAAAATAGGTGCTAAATATAAATAAAATTAAGCATGCTAAAAGACATATCAAAATACCCTAAACTTAAACGTTACTCGTCCTCAAGTAACACTATAACTTTAAAAACTAAATTTGTTGATTTGAGATAGTGGATTTCTCTAGGATTTCCTACAGTTTTGCCTCAAAAATGTCATAGTGCAACCTAGAAGAAATTCTATTGAATCAAGCTAGGACTAGGGTATAAGAGTAACTTGTATTCAACTTAGAAATTCTGATTTTCTATCCATTTGAAAATTACTTGTAATTTGTCAAACTTGGGTGTCTTAGAAAGTATATAAGACAAAATTTTAAGCACTCTGTTAATAAATTTTTGACCAATTCTTTTATGAAATAAGAACAAACTTAGAATTCTATATAAGTTTTCTTCTTTTAAAAAGTTCAAGTGAAACCAGTTTTTGATTAAGCTTCTCCTAAAGCTTCTCCTCACTTTTCATATATTTTACTTTTCTTTTACTTTTAATTTTCTTTTCTTTCTCTTTAAGATCATTTTTCAATCCTTTCAACTTTTATGTGAGGATTATTATATCTGGATTTGCCTTTAATGATTTTAAATTTTACTATCCTCCTCTTAAAGTTAAAAATTCAATCACTTTCTTCCACTTGATAATTATGAGTATTAATATGAAAGTAGGTTTTAATAGAGGCTCAATTCTAATAAAGTTCAAATCTAAAAATTCTAGTTTTTCAAAACTACAATTCCGCTTTTACGATAAATAGTAAAATCATTTTCCTTTATGTTTCCTACAAAATAGCTCAACTCTCGAATAGTCCTATTTCCCAAAATCTCAATAAAGTTTTCTATAACATCCATAAAATCAAAATTATAGTATCTTAAAGGTAACACAACATACCACAAGTCATTTTAAAGTGATAGCAATTTAATATTTAGACTACATGAGAAAAAAATAAAGTTAAGCTTTTAAAAGATTTTTCTCCCTCCAAACTTGATTTTTAACTTTTCTAGCATTGAATATATAAAATATATATAGGAAGAAAAATCACAGCTTAGAAGTACAATCTATCACAGGTGTCTATAAAAAAAAATTGCAAATAT
The DNA here is from genome assembly GCA_003013225.1 of Phalaenopsis aphrodite. Lineage (NCBI taxonomy): Eukaryota > Viridiplantae > Streptophyta > Magnoliopsida > Asparagales > Orchidaceae > Phalaenopsis > Phalaenopsis aphrodite. Next base: position 68,290 of record NEWO01001348.1, on the reverse strand, counting down.
ACTTAGAATAGAATAGTGTGTAGTAGAAAGTAAATCAAAACTAAACATGCCATAATGAAATTGAACTGAAGAAAGTCTAAATAATAGTACATGTATCAGCACATGAGTATATAAAAACAAGTACATTTATCCATAAATATTTTAAATTTACAAATATTGTCAACTAATGTCCAGTACAACCAATAGAAGGAAATACATTAACATCTCAACGATAGTAATGAAAAATAAAGATAGAAAAAACAACAAATCTAATTTTACTAACATACAATCAAGCAATTCACACACAATACTAACATCCAAAATTAGTATCAAACATTCTAATCCACACAAATAATGAACACAACACTCTACTGATAGTCTTAACTCAAGAACAAACTAATGCTATGTACCTTGGCTTGCCTCCTAAGAAGCGCTTGGTTTAACGTCGTCAGCCTAACAAAGAAAGATTCCTCACAAATCAAAATTTCATTTAGTAATCCCTGATTAATCACCCAAACTTTTGTTTATCTAGGATGTTTTAATAAATATTTGAATTTCATTTTTTCTTGCAACTTATCCTTCTCAACTCTACAATAATCATCTGTCGCCTGGTATATGTTATTCGTAACTTGGAAGTCATTTAAATTTAATATATATATATATATATATATATATATATATATATATATATATATATATATATATATATATATATATATATATATATATATATATATATATATATATATATATATATATATATATATATATATATATATATATATATATATATAAGGTTTTAATTTCAAAAAAGTGATATCTTAATTTTTGAAAATACGAGACCTAACTGATCCCATATATAAGATAATTTAAATAAGTGAGATCAACACTACAAGTGACATACATACCTCAAGGAATAAACATATCACTTACTTGTGAGGCTCGATTAAATAAACTAAAAAATTTATGACATCCGTTTGGTCTGCGAACCCTTTTTAATATAAGCCAATAAGTTCATTTATCTAATATGGAAGATTAGATAGGGTTTATATGAAGTTAGGTTCCTAAAGTTTTCTATAAGGGCAAACCCATATAGTTAATTACATCACAAATGACAGAAGTCAATTAAGAAAACTCTCGATTTAGATCAGAGAATCATGCCTTCAAGAATTTTAAAAGGTTTAGGATCCTCAAGGTCGGACAAATGAGTGTCAAATGGAAGAAGATCAAATTTAGAACATTTATTATGGAGTCCAAAGGAAGAAAGGCTAAAGGATGTTGTGGATCCTGAGGAGAACCTCAGTGACTTCCCTAGCTATCCTATAGTTTAACTTCAATTTATTTGAGATGTTATTAAATTTTTCATACTGACAATTAATTTTTTAGGGCTTACATTTGTATAACACAATCATACAAATAACCTGAAAGAAAGGAGGGTTTATGTCACAATGAGTGACAACCTCAAAACCTAAGGCGAGTTAGGGCTTAAATTGCACAACATAATTGTGCAAAAGCCTAAATATGAGTTAAGAATTTATGTTGCATTAGACAAAAAACCTCAAAATCTTATAACTTACTGTTTAATTCTCAGAAAATATTTGTTGTTGTAGATTCTCGTGCTGTTGTAGATCTGTTTGCTCTCTCAAAATTGTTCTTATGCACATCTTTATCATGTTGCCCATGACGTTAGCTCCAAGTTCCTCATCGATGTAACAATCATAAAGTCTAAGGTTTAAAGGTTTAAATGACAATTTTTAGTTCAATCATTATGGGGGGGAGGGGGTTAAAGTTGATTAAAGCGACACCAGTTAGGATCCAACAATTCCCTTGTTTTGGTACCACTATTTTCTTTTGAATTTACTTATCTTAAGCGAGTTGTTAAGCTCATTTAAACCGGGAAGATCTTGTTATAAATAGTGGTTTACCTCATCTGTGGGACCCCTAAATTCAAAAGGACGTATTATGAAGTTATGTTATTGTTTTGTTTTGGTTTTAAAAATGTTGTTTAATTTTGAAAAAGTTGATTGATTTTGGAAGGGTTGTTGTTTTTTTTTTGTTTTGATGTCGCATGCAAATTTGTTTCAAGTATTGCAGAGTAAAGTAAACAGGAGCAAATAGGAAAATATGTTGTAAAGTAAATAAAATTGCAGTACAAAAATGTAAATGCGTACATGTCCTCTTCTCGCACTCCAGCTGAAAGATTAGCCTTGCAATATATATAATTTTGCTGAAATTTAGATAAAATTGCAGGAAAGAAAACAGAGAAGAAGGTTCAAGCTACCCTTACTAAGTTCTAGTCATAACCTGATGGTTCTTTAGAAGTTTTAATGGATGATTTCCTTGAACAATGTATAATAGGTTCATTCGTCCTCCAAAATATCCAAAGATCATAAATGTGTTCGGAGCATGACCCCAAAAACCTTTAGAGTCCTTTGAAACATTTCAAGTTCATTTGAACTTATTATATTGTTCAGATAATCATCCAAAGTTAAATTTGGGGTTTGATTGGTTAACTACCCCATGCTCAGTGAACCTGATGTTTTAATCATCTCATGAGAGGGGTAGTTAATTATTTAATGTTTCATTTAAAAGTTATATAAATGGGTGCCCTTGAGGGCAAGAATAGGTTATTTAGGATTTCTTGCTCACAATTAAAGTTGGGCTTGTATGGTTTGCAAAATGTTCAAAATTATTTATGTTTCCTAAACCTCATCAGGAAAATTCAGATTAAGCCTAGTTTACTACTAAGCCCTTAAAATTTATGTGCGGATAAATTTGGAACTTTTAGGGATGTTAAATCATGTGGTATTTTAACCCTTATCAATGATTATAATATCATTCAAAGATTAACTAGGGATTTTAAATTAGTGAATTATCATTTGCCAAAATCAAACCCCTCACCTAAGGATATTTTAATTTAATTGACCTTGAATTATAATAATTAGGGGAAATTACAATAATACTCTTATCGTGGAAAAGTGAGACATTGGTTTCTACCATTTAATCCTTGTGTTTTAATCATTCAAAAGAGTCAATTATGCATAAAATTACCTATTTACCCTTTAATCAATCTTAAAATTTAGTTAAGGCATAGAAATTCAAAATTACCTTTTTGCTCATAATGCTCTCTACTTCATAACTTACTAAATAGAACTCAAATGACTTTGAAATTTTTATAGTATAAGGAAAAAATGTAATTTTCAGATTTTTATTTAATTTTTTTAATAATTATTTTAGTCAAAAATAGTGATTTTTAAAGTTAATTCATTTAATCAATAAAAACTAAACTATCTATCCTTAAAAAAAATATTGGAGATTCACCTATTTTGAAGGACCACTAGGACCAATTTTCATGATTTTTGGAGTTTTATTTTAATTATTATATTTATTTGATGTTTATGAGTATTGATTAAATATAAAACATTATTTACGTTGAAAATTACCTTTTGTATTTTTTTAAAATTTCACCAAGTCTCGGGAACCCAAAGAAACAAATTTCATATTTTTGTGATTTATGTTTTATTTATTGTAATTTTTTTAGTGCAAAATTATATAAAATCATTTTTAAGCCTTTAAAAATTCATAACTTTATTTGGAAAATAGGAAAAATATTTTAATTGCTCCCAAGTGATGAGGGAACCAATTATGACATTTTGGGGCACTTTTAAATTTAGCGATTTTTATCATTTTTAAATTATTTTAAATTCGAAATATATCTAAAAAATCAAATATTTATTTTAACTTCAATTTTATTTTTTTAGATGTCTATGATCACAAGGAACTCATAAATCACTTTTTATAATTTTTTTAATCATTAATTTAATTTATATAATTATTTTAATGCAAAAATCATATTTAACTTAGAAAATCAAGTTTAGTGGGTAAATTAATTCAAAATGATTACAAATTTTTAAAGAGAGTTAATATGACTATCTTTATAGTGTGGGATGATTTTTGTTTATTTTTGAATATTATGTTATTTACTTTAATTTTAGTAAGTTTTTAGGATTTAATTAACTATAGTAATTTACATAAACATTCAAACTTGATTTATATTTTTCCTAGGGTCCTCTGGTCACAAGGAACCTAAACAAATAATATTTATTATTTATTATTTATATTTTATTTTTTGTAATTTTTTAATAAAACAAAGCTGATTTTCCTTAAAAATTAGGACTTCCACATTTAGAAGTGTTCTTTGACTTTGAAAAAAATCCTAGAACAAACCTAAGTACAGGAAGTTTAAACTCCCAAATTCTCAAGCTATGGTGATTAGTATTTAATGACTTATGGTTTAATTAATTTTTTGAGTATTTAGTTAACTAAAAATAAAATATAAGTCAAATAATTTTAATTTTTATTCTACATTGTTCTCCTCTATTCCCTGAGCAAGATGATATTTTTCTCTTATTTTTATGATTTTTCTACACAAAGATATGGATTTTTGAATTTTTGTGAATTAAAAAAATAACATAAATCCTATTTTTCAACTTAATACATTCAACCACAACACAATCCTCGTACGTGTTGAAGCCCCACGCGATGCTCCTTGATTTGCTACGCTTTCCACCTCAGTCGCTATGCATCTCACCTTTACCGTTCCTTCTCTTTGTTCGATGCAATCTGATGTGTCTATCCGATACACGTGCGATCGGACGACTCCTGGTCATTGTCCCTAATGGTGCTAAACCGAGAGCCGCTTGTTTATTAAACCTAATTTCTCTCTTGATCTTCAACCAAATTACATGGGGTTTGTTTCTAAAGCTTCATATACTCAAGACGACCCTATCTATATGGTTAATCAAGTATGAAATAAAAGTTTTCTTCACAATTGACCAAAGCAAGCTCGATTTGAGGAAAATGGTCCATACCTTGGTCTAAGAGGTGTAGCCTCAATTGGATTTATTCATGAGCTTTGTTGTGAGCTAGCAAAGCTTCTCCAAGTGTTAATTTGAGATGGGATTAGGTCCAAGTATGAATTCAATCAAAGGGTGATTGAGGCTTGGTCTAAAGCTAGGTTAGAGTGCTAAAAATGCCACTTTGGTTGGGGATGTCCAATTTGGCTCTAGTGAAGCTTTTGGGAAAGTCAATTTAGAGTTTTAATACACTTTGTGGTATGACCATGAAAACCCCTGAATTTCAATGATGGAATCAGGGTTCTATAATGGGGATGACAGGCTGAAAGTGGTTGAGCTAAGCCTCTTTAGGTTGCTAGGAAGTCTGGTAAGAATTTCGTGGAGTTTGTTTAGGGTTTTGATCATCATCCTCTCTTGGCTGTGAAGGGTGCTCTTTATATAGCCATAAGCATGGCTACCAGCTGGGCAAGCTAAGGCGGCAAAGAGATAGCCTAAGTGGAGGGAAGAAGTGTTATGATGGCAAATAGGGCTTAGCCAACTCAAGTGAGTGGATATTTGGGTTTAAACCATTTGGGGGCATTTTGGGTGTGGTGTTTTCCTGTGGCTGTGGTGGCGGTTTATCCCAATTTTTATATGTAAGGATTTATGAAGTTGACACCACTACAATGTAAAAAACTTGATCCTTATCTGAAAAGTAAGTTGTATAAAATATATATAATTTTAGGCAATTAAAAATGGGATTCTACGCGAGTATACATATCGTTATCAAGTAATAATGGACCTTCTATTTAAGCCCCAAATAACAATCCCATGGGGAAGGTGTAAGTTAGCATTGATAAAATTTTAATAGGAAATTTACGGAAAATCAAACAAAATCATTGTCACTAATTTCAAATGTTGAGAAATTAACCAAACTAAATTACTTAACTATTTGCAAAATGGAAATGCAAATTTGAATAATAACTACTAATCTACTAACTATGCTTATGTAATGAAGATTTCTTATGTGAAAAAACATCCTTCCCACTACAATGAAATTATGGTGAAATGAGATGACATAAATGTTTATAATATGTATTGTGCCAAATATGAGCAATTTTAATTTTCTACCCTGATACAGTGCATAAAAAATCATTGGTTAATCTTAGGTTTAATCCCTAAATCTGTGGCTAGGCTAGGAGGATATCGGCTCCCACTCCAGAGCTCCCACTTCTCTTCACCTGAAGGCAAACTCTCGCTTTAGTTTTTAAACACTAAGACTAAATTGGGGATTTTAGTCTGTCACCCTAAAGATTCTCCAATTCTACACCCAACAAGGAATATTTCCCTATTTATTTGCACTTAATTTCTTGAACAAATTTCTCCTTCATGAAATCAAATGTGACCCTCACTTTGTTGTAGAACTCATACTCCATTTCCCAGATCATATGTTTCACAACATATTTTATCAAATCAATTGGCCAAATTGAAAAATAAATTAAGTTCAGAGTTGAAAAATCATCACAATTTATTTTATATCTTAATTATGACACATTCATTTTATCTCTTCATTTCACCATAGTAAAGGGAAAGATAGAGGGAACTACTCAGACTTCATGAGAAAGATATGAGAAAACACAAATTTTACATATAAAAGAAAGTTCATACTACACTAAATAAGCAAGCAAACTTATCTGGAACTCTTTCTCAAAGTAAATCCTTTGTAGCCTTTCCTTACAAATGCAGGAAGAAAAACTCTCTCACTTTTCTCCTTCTCTAACACTCTTATAGAAAGTTTCACACTAAATCTCACCACAAAAACTTTAAACTATGAAAGCAAAATCACTAATTGACTCCAATCTAGTGGTTAGTGGTGGAATGAAGATGAATTATGAAAATGTGGCGTGGTGGAACGTTGTGGAGTGAAAAATGAACGTAGAGGAGCCCGTTTTCTGATGAAATTCGGCCCCAAATAATGCCCAAGGTCGGTTCTCCAAGAGTTGCTTTGAAAAACTCTTCAAAAATAGTCCAAATACATCGAACCTTCTAGAAACGGGGTCTGAACTGCCTTTGGCGCCGTCGGTGCTAGTCTGGTGCCGTCGACACTGAGTAAAAATTCTCCAGCTTTTGATTATTCTGCATCGTCGGCGCCGACCTTCGAGCTGCCGACACTATGTATTTCCTCAAAAATGTCATTTTGACTCCAAATTTCATCCTCTTTGCTTTAAACCCTAAAAATCAACATCCTGCAAGAAAACATCAAAATACCTTCCATTAAAGTGTAATATCACAAAAAATCAGTATAAAATGTGGGTCTAAAAATGCATATATTAAAATCCCCCAAACTTACATGTTACTTGTCCTCAAGTAACTTCTCTATTACATAAAAATATGATTTAAGGTAAAGAATTTAACTTTTAGACTTCCATATTTTAGTTCTCTAAACATAATAGTTTAACTTAAGAAAAATTTAAAACAATTCCAGTTAATACTAAAGGTGTAATGATATTTAGTAATTAAGTCTAAGGTTTTTGATCCTATATTTCTTTCAAGAAAAATTGCAATTTGTTATATTAAAGTCACATAGGAATTTCATATGAAAAAAAACTTCATAAAACTTTATTAATAATTAAGGTTATATTCAAGTCAAAAGTTTAGAAAATGTATCCAAGTCTTTTTCCTTAAGTTGACTCTAGTGAAGCCAATTTTTAATTAGGCATCTCCTCAAGCTTCTCCCCACTTCTTTTCTTTTTCTTTTCTTTTTTCTTTTCTTTTTGTGAGGATTACTATATTTAGATAGCCTTTAATGATTTTGAACTTGACTATCCTCTTCATAAAGTTAATAACTTTTTACATTTCTTCAGTTAACAAATTTATATTAACTTAAAGATTTCATAAAGTTTAATTCTTTTCTTTTTACATTAATCTTTTAAGATTTTTTAATATTTCAAAAATATAGATTTTCTTTACTAAAAATAGAAAAATATAGTCTTATTCTCTTTTACAAAATATCTTAGCCCCTAGAATTAACCTTTATTATTGAAATTTTTTACTTAAATTTACTATATATTTAGAAACATAAGTATAGTTATCTAGAGTTAAGCCTTTTTACCAAAGGTCATGTTAGCTTTAAAATTTTGAAAATTTAGTTAAGTGAGGACAAATAAAATTTAATTTTTTCTCTCTTTCTAAAAATGATTTTTCATCTTCACCCCCAAACTTAAATTTTTTTAAAAAATTTTTTTTACTTGAAGATCTTTAAAAATGAAGGGTGAAAGAAAGCATTAAATACATAAAAAAATTCATACCTGTTGGAGATTCTGATTTTTTAACATAAATTTTGAAATACTGTAGGTGCTAATATGAAAACTACAAGGCTAAAAACATTATATTGCACATAATACATATAAAATTTGCTGAGAAAGAGCTAATCACAATACATAACAAAGGACTGAAAAATAACAACTTAACTAAACTAAATTCTAAAAATGAAAATAGTTTTTCAAAATATAGTTTCACATAACATAACAACAGAGTCTCAACAACAACATAACACAAAAAATACAATCACACAGTACAAACACGTTCAAACAAACAATAAAAAAGGTCACTAGTCATCATCTTCCTTATCATCGACATTTAACTTCTGCTGTTGATATGGAGTACAAGTAGGGTGAATAGGGAACTAAACTGTATGGTCAACCCTCAGGTATCTCACTAAAGCATCATCATAAGTAGCATGATACTAAAATTTTTGGCAAATCAGATCATCAGTGTGAGCATTATGGCCTCCATATTCTGCATCCTATGTTCCATCCTCAAAATATCTCCCTGCTAAATCATCATATTGTCCTCCCAGAATTAGATTGAATGTTCATATAAATGATAGAGCCCACATTTATATCCATCACTTGCTGAATATAGAAGTTCAGGATGGATCTATTCTTGGTCACTTTACTATGATGGTTTGTTGGAATCATCCTCCCAGAAATAAAATAATGTCAGGCCTTACACACTACATTCAACATAGAAAGGGTAAAGTTAACTTTAAATCCATTCTTTATTTTCCAAGACCCTTTTTCACTAGTTAGAAAAGAAATAACTTCATCTAAGGCTTGATCTGTATCAGAAAACAAATGATACTGGCATCTATAAACATATTCTAATTGATAAAACTCATTGATTTTTATTGGAGTAAACTCCACCCTTTTTTCTTGAACAAAAACAAAATCATCAAAAGTCTCAGGAAGGTTTGCATAAAATTCCATCACAATCCCAACTATCGCATCGGCAGTAAAATAACAGAATATTTCCCACTGCTGAGCGATAATAAATCGTTCAACTTCTCCTCCCGAATTTTTAAAACCTCGGTACTGAATCACTTTTTTATTTTCTTGAAAACTATGAAATTGAGCACTAGCTCCAAAGCTAATAAACCTTTGCTCATCATATTCTACTTTCATTTTGCTCAATCTAGGTGCCATAAGAATCTAGAAAAATTTGAAAAAAAATCTGAATAAACCCAAAAATTCTGAAAATCAAAATGTAAATCACTTTAAACTTAAACTCACTAAGTAAGAGTTATTCACCGAAGCATTTTCTCAAAATCTCTAAAAAAAAATTCAAAATTAGTCAATGTGAGAAAAAATCTTTGGTTAAAATAAAAAAAAATTTACTTTAAAGTGTAGCTCTTACCTAGAGAAGATGAAATCCAAAGTTCATTTGCCTCTAAATCACCTCAAATCTGACTAAAATCAAGCCCTAGGTGCATAAATGAAGGTTGAAGGTGACTTAATGGGTAAAAATGGAGGTTTGCGGTGAAAATTGTGAATTAAAGGGTTAATTCGTCACTCTCGAGTTGAAGGCGCCGTCGACGCCAGTGCCGGTGTCACGGCGCTGAAGGACCGAAAATTACTATTTTGATTTTCAAAATTTCAATTTCATTTCAATTTTCTCCAAAGTATTTAGTATTTTAAACACAAATTTTTATCTAAATTCATAAATACACATTTCACAAACAATAAGAAACTGTCTTTTATATATGAAAATACACTTTTTATAAACACATTTCACAAATCACAAATGCACACATATTAAGCAAACTAATTATAAATCAGCATCGAAATCAAGCCACAACACTAAACGGTGACACAAAACTATACACATAATCAAAGTTCATAATTATAAAGCAAAAACAAACCAAATCAAACCTAATCAAATTCACACAATTATAGTAAACACATAAACACTTTTAAGTAAGTAGAGAATTCACAATCTTCAATCATTCAGCCTTATCTTCAGTGCTTTCACCTTCTCTAATATCTCCCATAGATTGGTAATGAACATATAAGTTGTAGAAGGATCAGTACGGGAATTGATCTGTCAAATTTTCTTCGATCCACCACTTTTCTTTAAACATCTAAACAAATCCTGCTTAAAAAATTCCAGTGTGATCAAAATTCACTTTCATTCTCCAATCTAAGTGATCAAAAAGGTACTTGAGATATTCCACTGCATTCATAATACTTTGAAGTTCTGTTTCAATTTTCTTCAATTTCTTCTCTAAAGCAAGCAAACTTCCAATTGTTGGTGGCATTAATGGAGTTGAAGCATGTTAAGAATGATCTATAATAACATTTAGTGCTTCATTTCCATTACCAACATACTGATCATCAATAAGAATCATGGGCTCCCACGGTAGTAAAACTTTTTCCCAATTTTCATATGGCACTTGGGATTGACTACAAATCAAAAAAATTGTAGAAGGATGCCCAAGTCCATAAATTGGCCCATTCATAATGATTCCCATCACAAATTTAAATATAATTGAACCTATATCAATATGTTTCTCCATTTGAATACAATAGTTTAAAATAGCACTCTCCTTGGTGACTCTACTGATTTTCATAGTAAAGAGTAATTTTTCACAAATAAAGAAATGCCACTGCTTCGAAATTGGATTAAGTGATGAAGCAGGCAAACTAATATATCCTTCATCTCGTACTTCTCACATATCACTTTCATCCGTCAGAAAATTATAAATATCTTGCATCAAATATCGCGTAGGAATGAAATTTGCATAATGACAGATTGGAACATTTACTATCATATAAAATTCATTAATCCTCGCAGGAGTACAACCTTATCTCGTACGAAGACAACTCCTTGGGTAATTCCATGTAGATTTGCATAGAACTCCTTCAGTACAGGTACAACAATCGCAGCGGTAGTGTAGCACAGAACTTCCCATCGCCTTTACAGAATAATCTGATCAACTGGAGCACATGGATTGATCAACCCATGATTAACAAATCCTCTTTCCTTGATCAATCTCTTCTTCATAATAACTTTATCGTATAATCTCTGCGCGTCAAAACTAATAAACTTTCTTCTATTGAAAACTCCATACCTTGAAGTATTTCTCAAATTGGAAGCCGTGGAATCCGAAAATAGAAAGTTTCTAGGCGTCCTAGGCAGTTTTTAGGACTTTAAAAACACCTCCTGGTGGTTATTATGGAGCAAAATCTTGCCAAAAGTTGCAAGAACAGTCCAAGCGCTCTCAGTGCCGCCGACGCTCCTGATGGGCGCTGCTGGCGCTCCCGATGGGCGTTGCCGGCTCTAAGATCTGTTTTCTTGGGCGCGGTCGGCACCAGTGGTCAATTTTTTGAATTTTTCATTTTTTGTTCAATTAGATTCCAACATTTCTTCCAATACCAATATTAGACTTAATTTATAATAAATGTAATTTTGTAGGATTATTATCTACTAATATATAAGACACTTAACAAACTAAATAGTAATACATAGACATATAAGTATGGGTTGCCTCCCACAAAACGCTTGGTTTAACATCGTCAGCCTGACATACCATTTGTTTAATAAGTTTGACATAACATTAAAACTTCTTTAAAAATAAGATATGTGTCCTTCATAATAGTGTTTCAAACGATGCCCACTAACTTTAAATATCTTTCCAGTGTTAGGATCTTTAATCACAACAGTTCCATAATGATAAACTTTAATCACTTTAAATGGTCCTAACCATCTGGATTTCAGTTTTCCTGGAAACAATCTCAATCTTGTATTATATAATAGAACTTCTCGTCCAAGTTCACATTTCTTCTGAATAATCTTTGGATCATGCCATATTTTTATTTTCTCTTTATAGATTTTTGCATTATCATATGCTTCATTTCTAATCTCCTTAAGTTCATTGATTTGCAATAATTTTTTCTCACCAACAACTTTTAGATTAAACTTAAATTCCTTAATAGCCCAATATGCTTTATGCTGTAATTCTACAGATAAGTGGAATATTTTTCCAAATACCAGTCTGTATGGGGACATTCATATAGGACTCTTATAAGTAGTTCTATATGTCTATAATGTAGTAACAAGTCCAGCAGCCCTATCAAACTTATAAAGATTTATAATTTTTTCTAAAATGCGTTTAATTTCACGATTTGATATTTCTGTTAGACCACTAGTCTGAGGATGATAAGCAGTAGAGAATCTATGCATAACATCATATTTCTTAATTAATTTTTCAGTTCTCTTATTCCTTAAATGAGATCCTCCATCAGTAATAATTACTCTCGACATTCCATATCTTATAAAAATATTTTTAATTAAAAATTTAGAAACACTCCGAGCATCACATCTAGGTATAGCAATAACTTCAAACTATTTGGACATATAATCAACAACAATTAATATATATAAGTTTTCAAATGAAGGCATAAATGGTCCAACAAATTCTAAACCCCACACATTAAAATTTCAGCTTCCAATGTGTAATTTAGAGGCATTTCATTTCTTCTAGATATATTTCCTACACGTTGACATCTATCGCATGTTTTAATATATTCATTAACATATTTAAAAATAGTAGGCCAATAAAATCTAGCTTGTAAAATTTTATATGCAGTTCTATTTATTCTGAAATGTCCTCTGAATTCAGAATCATGGCATCTTTCAATTATCTGTTGAGTTTCTTCATAAGACACACTTCTTCTAATAATTAGATCTTTATATTGTTTATATAAATATGGGTCATCCCAAAATTAGTCTTTTGAATCATATATAAACTTCTTTAATTATAAATTTTTTATATTAGGTGGTAGAATATCACTTACAATATAATTTATTATATCAGCATACCACGGTACATCCATTTCATCAATACTATATAATTGTTCATCAAGGAAATTCTCTAAAATTTCATTTGCAAAATTAGTTAATATTTCTATTTCTATTTTAGACAAATGATCAGCTATTTGATTATCATTTCCCATTCTATCAATTACGGTAAAATTAAATTCTTGCAATAGAAGTATCAATCTAATTAGTCTTGGTTTAGTAACCTTCTTTTACATTAAATATTTAATAGCAGAATGATCTGTATGCACAATACATTTAGTTCCAATTAAATAAGGTCTAAATTTATCGAAGGCATAACAAATAGCTAATAACTCTCTTTCAGTAGTAGTATAATTAATTTGAGCTTCATTTAGAGTCTTACTAGCATAATATATAACTTTAAAAACTTTATCGTGCCTTTGTCCTAATACAACCCCAATAACATAATCACTAGCATTGCACATTATATCAAATGGTTTCTCCTTGTCAGGTGGTACTATCATAGGTGCGGTAACTAATTTTTTCTTTAATAATTCAAATGCCTTTATGCATTCCTCACTAAAATCAAATTTTATATTTTTTTTCTAAAAGTTGGCATAGATGCTTAGTTATTTTTGAAAAAAAATTTTATGTAGTGCCTGTAAAAACCAGCATATCCAAGAAAACTTCTCACCCCTTTAACACTAGTAGGCGGTGGTAATTTTTCTATAACTTAGATTTTTGCAGGATCTACCTCCATGCTTTTTTCAGAAGTTTTATGTCTGAGTACAATACCTTCTACAACCATAAATTGATATTTTCCCAATTTAATACTAGATTGACTTTTTCACATACTTCCAGAACTTTTTCTAAATTATAAAGGCATAATTCAAATGAAGTCCCAACTATAGAAAATCATCCATAAACACTTCCATTCCATGTTCTATAAAATTACTAAAAATTGACATCATATATCTTTGAAATGTTATAGGTGCATTGCATAGTCCAAAAGATATTCTACGAAAAGAAAATGTTCCATATGGGCTTGTAAACATTGTTTTCTCTTGATCCTCTGGAGCAATTAAAATTTGGTGATAACCGATATATCCATCTAAAAAGTAATAATACTTATTCCCTGCCAATCTATCCAACAGTTGGTCTAGAAAGGGTAAAAGAAAGTGATCTTTTTTGATGTCCATATTTATTTTTCTATAGTCAATGCAAATTCGCTAACTAGTTACTTATCTTATTAGTATTAATTTTTTTTCTCATTTTCTTCAACAATCACTCATCCTTTCTTCGAGACACAGTGAATTGAGCTTACCCAAGCAATATCTAAAATGTAATCTATAATTCCAGCATCTAACCATTTTAAAATCTCTTTTTTAACAAATTCTTTCATTATTGGGTTTAATCTTCTCTAAGGATCAGCTTTAGGTTCATATTGTTCATCTAATAAAATTTTAAGCATATAAATTGAAGGACTAATTCCTTTAATATCTACTAAAGTCTATCTAAAAGCCTTTTTATACTTTTTCAACACTTCTATTAACTTTTGTTCCTGAATTTTAGTTAACTCGGAAGATATAATAACCGACAATGTAGATGACTCTCCTAAAAATACTTACTTTAAATGGGCAGGTAATATCTTTAATTCAAGTTTAGTGGTTTAATACTTGAAGGGATAAGATTTTTACTATCGTTTTCCAACAAGTCTAACGTTTCAAATTTGCCCTGAATATAATCCAAATCTTCTTCTTTAATTTCATCTTCATTCTAAAAAATTTCTCCTTGCTTAAATTTATTTTTGAATTATTTTTTAAATTATTCATCACTTAGATAATCAGCTACTTCCATCCTGAAACATTCATTATTTTTTTCTATACAGGATATTTCATAGCTTTTGCTATATTAAATTTTACTTCTTGATCATTAACTCTCATTATTAATTCTCATATTTGTACATCTATTACAGCTCTTCCTTATGAAAGAAATGATCTCCCTAAAATAATAGGAATCTCTTTATCTTCCTCCATATCTAATACTATAAAGTATACAGGGAAAATAAATTTATCCACTTTTAATAGTACATCCTCTATAACACCTTTGGATAAGTTATTGATCAGTCAGCTAATTGAAGAATTACAGTAGTAGGAGAAATTTCTCCCAAATCTAAACATTTAAAAATTGATAAGGGCATAAGATTGATACTCACTCCTAAATCACATAAAACTTTTCCATAAAACTTTTCACCAATTGCAAAAGGTATAGTAAAACTACCATGATCTTTTAATTTTTTAGGAAGCTTTTTCAGAATAATAGCACTACACTCTTCACTAAGTGCAACGACCTCATAATCTGTAAACTTCCTTTTCTTATTCAGTCATCCTTCATAAATTTTGCATAACTTGGCATTTGTTTCAAAGCTTCAACAAAAAGGAATATTATTGTTAAATTCATAAGGATTTTCAAAAATTTTGTAAATTGTTTATCTTTATTCTTCTGCTTTAGTCTTTGAGGAAACACAGTTAATGGTTTTTCTAAAGGAACCTCTGTTTGTTCATTTTCCTGTTGATCATTTTCCATTTCTTTCTTCTCTTCATCAACTTCAGTTTCTCTTTGGATTCTTGTTTCAATTTCTTTTCCACTTCGTAATTGAATAGTTTTTTTGCTCTTTATTTTGATCTTTTGGATTAACTTCCACAGTACTCGAAAGAATTCCAAAAGGTCTGTAACTAAGTGTAGTAGCAATATGTCCTAGTTGATTTTCAATATTTCTAATAGCAGCCCCTTGATTCTGCATTTGGTTTACTATATTCAATATCACTTCTTCCATCGTCAGCTTCTTTTCCTTAACTTGTAGGTTAGGATTGGAGTTAAATCCTTGAGGATAATAAGGTCGAAAAATAGGATTTCCTTAATTTTTCAGATTACAGATGGATTCACCGAATTATTATAATTATTCCAACTAAAATTAGGGTGATTTTTCCTTATAGGGTTAAAATAGTTAGAATAGGGATTGTTAATTCAATTATTTTTAGTGTTTAAGATTTCATAAGATGGTTGACTATCAATAATCTGTCCTAGTGAATTTTACCGGGGGTATTTGAGAATAGTTCACTCCTATTTGATCAATATTTTTAAAAATAACAGCAATTTGAGATGTCAAAATAGACATTGCACCAGAATCATGAATACTGGCTACTCTCTTAGGATTTACCCTTTCAGAGGGCCATTGAAAATTGTTAGTAGCCATTTCTTTAAATAAAGAATATACTTCATCAAAAGGTTTTGACATTAATGATCCGCCTGCAATAGCATCTATAATAGATCTTAATGATCCTACTAATCCATTTTAAATGGTTTAAATTGTTAACCAATCTGGAAAAAGCATGGTGCATATATTTTCTAAGAAGATCTTTAAATCTTTCTCAGGTCATATATTGATTCCCCTTTAAACTGACAAAATGATGTAAAATCATTTCTAAGCTTAGTAGTTTTCGAGGGTAGAAATTATTTAGCCAAGAATTTTTGAGATAGTTCTCCACAAGTTATAATAGATCCAGGTGCTAATGAATTTACCAAGCCTTGGCTTTATTCCTTAATGAAAAAGGAAAAAGCCTAAGCCTAACAACATCATTAGATATTCCGTCATATTTAATTATAGCACAAATTTCAAGAAAACTAGTAAGATGTAAGTTAAGATTTTCAGTAGGTGATCCTCCAAACTGATTATTTTGTATCATTTGGATAATAGCAGGTTTAAGTTCAAATGAATTAGCAGCAACATCAGGATTTTGAATAATTAAATGAAGTTCATCTGCTGTCGGATTCGCATAATCTTTTAAAGGTATGTCGATTCTCATTTATTGGATTTTATATATTATTTGCCATTTATTTCAAATTCTTAATTTCTCTTTGTTGTTTACGAATCTTTCTAATAGTATATTCTAATTCTGAATCGTAAGGTACTAAACCTTCAGATCCAATATTTCGCATAAACAAATAAAGTAAGCAAAGTAAAATTCTTTAAAAATAAACTCTTAAATAAATTTCTTTTTTTAATTTTTGATTTTTTTTATATATTTTTGTGTTTTTAATAATTGTATATACATTATCTAAATTTCTTAATTTAACCGTTACCTTCCCCGACAACGATGCCAAAAACTTGATCCCAATTTTTATATGTAAGGATTTATGAAGTTGACACCATTAAAATGCCAAAAACTTGATCCTTATATAAAAAGTAAGTTGTGTAATATATATATAATTATAAACAATTAATAATGAGATTCTACGCAAGTATACGTATTGTTATCAAGTAATAATGAACTTTCTATTTAAACTCCAAATATCGATCCCACGGGGATGGTGTAAGTTAGCAATGATAAATTTTAACAGGAAATTTATAGAAAATCAAAATAAATCACTGTCACTAATTTCAAATGTTTAGATATTAACCAAACTAAATTACTTAACTATTAACAAAACGTAAATGCAAATTTGAATAATAACTACTAATCTACTAATTATGTTTATGTAATGAAGATTTCTTATGAGAAAACGCATCCTTCCCACTACAATGAAATTATGGTGAAATGAGATGAAATAAATGTTTATAATATGTATTGTGCCAAATATGAGCAATTTTAATTTTCTACCCTCATACAGTGCATAGAAAATCATTAGTTAATCTTAGGTTTAGTCCCTAAATCCGTGGCTAGGCTAGGAGGATATCGGCTCCCACTCCAGAGCTCCCACTTCTCTTCACCTGAAGGAAAACTCTTGCTTTAGTTTTTAAACACTAAGACTAAATTAGGGATTTTAGTCTGCCACCCTAAAGATTCTCCAATTCTACACCCAACAAAGAATATTTCCCTATTTATTTGCTCTTAATTTCTTGAACAAATTTCTCCTTCATGAAATCAAATGTGACCCTCACTCTGTTGTAGAACTCATACTTCATTTACTGGATCATATGTTTCACAACATATTTTAATAAATTAATTGGTCATATTGAAAAGTAAATTAAGTTCGGAGTTAAAAAATCATCTCAATTTATTTTATATTTTAATTATGACACATTCATTTTATCTCTTCATTTCACCATATGTTAGAGTAGGGGAAAGATAGAGGGAACTACTCAGACTTCATGAGAAAGATATGACAAAACACAAATTTCATATATAAAAGAAAGTTTATACAACACTAAATAAACAAACAAACTTATCTGGAACTCTTTCTCAAAACAAATTTTTTGTAGCCTTTCCTTAAAAATGCAAGAAGAAGAACTCTCTCACTTTTCTCCTCCTCCAACACTCTTACAGAAAGTTTCACACTAAATCTCACCACAAAAACTTTAAACTATGAAAGCAAAATCACTAATTGACTCCAATATGGTGGTGGAATGAAGATAAATTAGGAAAATGTGGCGTGGTGGAATGTTGTGGAGTGAAAAATGAACATAGAGGAGCCCGTTTTCCGATGAAATTCAGCCCCAAATAAAGCCCAAGGTCGATTCTCTAAGAGGTGCTTCCAAAAACTCTTAAAAAATTTTCTACATTGAACCTTCTAGAAACATGGTCTGAACCAACGTTGGCTGCGTTGGCGCTAGTCTAGCGCCGTCAGTGTTGAGTTAAAATTCTTCGACTTTTGGTTGTTCTACGTCATCAGCACTGACTTTCGTGCTGCTGGCGCTGAGTATCTCCTCAAAAACTTCTTTTTGACTCCAAATTTCATCATTTTTTGTTCTTTTTTCTTTAAGCCCTAAAAATCAATAACATGCAAGAAAACATCAAAATACCTTCCATTAAAGTGTAATATCACAAAAAATAAGTATAAAATATGGGTCTAAAAATGTATATATTTTTTGTGTATCATTGGCAAGCCAGGGATAGATCACTTCTAAGTTGGGTTAAGCCAGGGGTGTTGTGAGGTCAAGTCAATTTGGTCCTAAGGTGGCTCCAAGGTGAAGATCAATTGGAAAGTGTGGTTTTGGCAAGTTGGGCTAGGTTGGGTTTAACCCCTTGGTCTAAGGGTTGGACTCATGCCCAAGGTGGCTAGGTGCTAAGGATGTAGACAAGTTTTGATCAGTTTAGTTGGCTGGTTTGAGGCTTAAAACCAAGGTTAGGCTTTGCATGAAAGGGGGAAATCCAAGTGAAGGTGGAAATGAGAGTGGCCACCTCCACTTCCCAAATTTGGTAAAATTGACTTTATGGTGCCCATGGAAGGCTCCACAGGGCATGTCATGCCATGTATGATGCCACGTGAAGGTTTCATGCAAAAGGAAATTTTGCTTTTATTGATTTTCAATGGACAATGCCAACATGCCTAATTTTGGCAAAGTGCCATGTACATGCATGGTATGGTTGTTATAATGCCATGATGGGATAATTTAAATTGAAATGAAATGATGAGATAATGGATTTTGTCATGTAGGTTCCAATTGGGCTTTTAAATATGGGTCGATTGGAAGGTATATAGGAATAGACTTTTAAACATGCTTTATGGACTTAAATTTTGAAATTGATCATGACCTAGTCAAATGGGTTTGATTTGGATTGAAATTGAGTCTAAAAATGATGGGTTTTGATGTGAATTTGAAATCCAAGGGTTTGGATTGATCATGAAGCTCAATTTGGGGATTTTGGACTTTGGGTCAATTTGAGGCAATGTCTTTGAGCATGGAATTTAGGCTTGAGGTTGGGATTGAATTTGGTTTCAATTTGGTTTGGACAAGATGAAATTAAATTTAGACTTGAAATTGGGGAATCTTGAGGTCAATTTGGTGGAGATTGAAGGTAATTTGGAGATTTTGGGTACTTATATGCAATTTAGGGATTTCGGTCAAAATAGGTCAATTTGATCAAATTAGAGCCAATAGATGGTCAAGAATTGGTTTTAGGGATGTTTGAAATTATTTTGGAGAATTTGGGAATTTTTGGGCCACCAGAGGCATTTTGGTAATCTCGACAAATTTGGGGGCATTTTGGTAAATATGAATATTTTGGTATTTTTTGAGTAATTTGGAAGGTATGAAATGATTTGAGAGTATTTTTGAACAAAATTAAGGGATTCGGTTCAACCTTAAATTTTTAGGGTGTTAGGAGCAATTTTGTAATTTTGGGGAAGTTTAGGGCTAAAAGGCGAAAATTTTAAATTTGGGTAGGGTTGAGTTTTGATGCAAATGCTAATCATAGAATTACCCTCATGGTGTCATGAGACCAGAGAAACCCCACTTTGAATCCTCCATGTGCTGGTCCTATCCTTCCTAGCCAAAGACTAAAGGTTTGGGGAACCACTCGCATGAGCCTCCAAAGAGGCAAGGGAACCAAACTAGAAATGTGTAGGTTAAGGTTCAAGGTTGCAAATGGAAGTGTGAAGTGCAAGTATGTGTGTACTAGACCAAGACACAACACCCAAGGTCAACCTTAAGGTCAGACAATCCTATGGGGAACCCTTCTTGAGCTCCCTCATATTGGCTCTACCTACTAAGTGCTAGAGGTAAGAACCAACATGTTGTACTTCAAGATGAGAAAAGAAGAGTTTAGAATTTTTATTGGTGAGGGTACCATCACTATTTCTTTAGGAATAGTCAACAGGAAAGTCTTAAGGCTAGATCCTAGGCTCCTAAGGAAGAAAGAGTAGACCTCAACAAAAAGTGAGGTCAACATCATCTTGAGAGCATGTAGAGGATCGATTCAAATTATTTTTCATAATGGGTTTTTCTAAATCTAATATTCTCCCAATGATTTTCTATATTTTCATATTAATGTCTCCTTTATAAGTTATAAGAAATGGATCCCTATAAGATAGTTCAAGGTCTCCTAAATTTTGGGTCAGGTTCTCCCTAGGGTTTTTAGATTTTGGATCAAATTCTATTGGGATACTTAATTTCTTGAATACTTCAATGGATTTTGAGAATTTTTTGGTATAATTTTTAATTTTAGAGTCTCTGATGGAGTGGTGGGGGTTTTCTTTCTATGTTAATCTTAATTGAAGAGACTTGTTTTTCCAAATCCTTAGAAACAAGATCTTTAGATGTTTCAATTTCCAAGACCTCTTTTTTAACCTTAATCTCTTTTTGAACTACATCCTCCATCTCTCTTCTCTTCTTAGTTGTACCGCTTTAACTTGCTCATTATTATTCTCCTTAGGGTTTATCTCAGTGTTGCTAGGAAAAGTTCCTTGGGGACTATTGCTAAGTGAGTTAGCAATCTGTCCCAGCTGATTTTCTATATTCCTTATTGCAGCCTCTTGACTTTGCAACTAAATCCTTATTTGAATAACAACCTCTTCTATAGACAACTTCTTCTCCTTATACTATGAGTTGGAGTTACTTGGCCGATTGTTTATTGCATAGATAGTTTCAAAAAGGTGAGGGTCAACCAAATGTCCATATATGTTTTTTGTAATGACTAGGGTAATTTGAGGTTGACTCATTCTGTATTTATCTAACTTTCTTACAATAGCTGCAACCTGAGAAGTTAAAATAGTAAACACATCAGCTTCATAATTATTTGCAACCCCCTTGGTGTTTACTCTCTCGATGTGCCATTGTAGGTTATTGATGGCCATCTCATCTATAAGAGAAAAAGTTTCTTCATATGATTTTGACATTAGTGAACCTTCAGTGGCATCATTGATGATTGCTCTTAGAGATCCAACTAATTCATTATAAAAGGTTTGAATAATAAGCCAATCAGGTAATGCATGATGTGGATATTTTCTAAGAAGTTCCTTAAATCATTCTTAAGCTTCATAAACTGATTCACCATCATGTTGACAGAATGACATGATATCATTCCTCAACAGTTTAAGATGGTGGAAAATACTTTACTAGGAATTTATAGGCTAAATCCTCCCATGTCTTAATCGATCGAGATGATAATGAATTAAGCCACATTTTAGTTTTATTCCTCAGGGAAAAAAGAAAAAGTTAGAGTCTAATAGCATCATTAAAAACATTATTATACATGAATGTGGTATAGAGTTCTAGGAAACTCATAATATGTAAGTTAGGGTCTTTAGACGAGGATCCTCTAAATTGATTATATTGCATCATTAGAAGTATAATAGGCTTAAGTTTGAAAGAGTCTACCTCTATGACGGAATTTTGTATACATAAATGGATTTCATTCACTGTAGTGTTCGCATAATCCCTTAAAGGGCTATTAGCAATATGATCATTAACTGAATCTTTGTTAACTTGTTGATCCGCCATTTCTGCATCAAATTTTTGAAGAATTTTATGTTTTCTAATGCTCATAAAAGTTCTCTCTAGTTCTGAATCATAGGATTCAAGGTTTGCAACTACTAAACTACACATTCAATTCTAAACACTTAACTAATATGATAGATATCAAGCACGCCAAATAGTCAAAAATATTATTTTGGATTTTTCTCTTTTAAATAACACATAATACTTTAAACACACAATATAGTAACACTATAGTTTTTAAATATATGTTTTATAGGTTCAACTAAAATTCTCCTAAGATTATTTTACCATCATTCTCTTGCACAACGCCAACAACTTGATCAACCCCTGAGATTAACACTTTTTATATGTCCCGATAGAGGCACCAGAAACTTGATATGCTCCCTAACAAATTGGTTGAGTTCTTAAAATTAGGTATTATTACTCACTTGGGTTTCTCACATAAGTATATGTATCTTTTCAATAAAATATGGCTCTATTGAGTCTGAATTGTCGATCCCACAGAGAACGAGGTAACAAGTATAATAAGAGAAGTTCTAGTCTACTATGCTCAGGTCTCAGTTTGGAATGTTGATTAAGGTTGGTTTTCCTAATAACTACTCCTAAGTTTAGATTCTATGACAAAGTTAAACCTTTCTAGATTAATTGGGTTGGTGAATATCAATATATAAAAGCTACCTTTCTCTTATGATTTCATAAGTAAATTGTAGGATCAAATATTATTAATTGCTAATGTAGCTAGTGACAAATAGGAGCATTCATCTTCTTTACCCTTTGTCAAGTGCATAAGGAAGTTTGATTAACCTAGTATTAAATCTTTAAACCCTAGATTACATTGGTTACAACTCTGATCGTCGCCCTAGAGTCTCCAATTTATACCCTTAATTTGGCTAACCTAGTTTTAATTAAAAAAACACTAGATTAAATTGGTTAGGATCCCCAATTTACAACCATCAAAACCTATTTCCCTATCTATTTGCACTGCTCTGTGGACTACTTTTCTCTTCACCAACTAGTGTAATATGTTTTTTTCCTAGTTGAATGAAGCAAAAGCCCTCCCGGATCTTATTGGTTCACAACAATATTAACAAACCAACTAATCAGATTAATAAGTAAATTATGTATAAAGTAAAAACCATCACTTTAACATTTAAAAATCAATTCTATAAGCATTTTAACATCCTAAAAATTCAACTTATTCATCACAAGATAAGGATAAAAATATTCTACTCATAAAGCATGTTTAACACAATAGAAAACTTCTGGACATCAAAGAAAATCCACCAAATATATGTTTATAAAAGAGATAAGTCAATAGAGAACACAGTACATAGTTTTTTTCCTTTAAAAAAAGAGATCCAAATTCTTCCCACAAAGCCTTCTACATTTCTTTGCAATGCTGATACAAATCCCTGTCAGAATACACTCAATCCCTTCTCCAATCTCTCAAGTAAAAGTGAAAATAACCTAAATCCTACTCCTATCTTTAACCTCTTGGTGTTCATGGAGAATTATAGGACTTAGAAAAGCCAAAAAGTGCCTTTCCAATCATTCAGATCCGTTAAATAACTCTCTGGTTTGTCCTGAAACCACACAGGACAGGTATGACACCTAGGCGCCACCTTCTCAGGTAAGCCTGGGAAATCACTGGTGCCTAAGCACCAGTCTGTGACACCTATGCACTGTTTTCTCTATTAACGAGAACAATTCGGGTGCCTAAGTGCCCATCCGCGGCGTTGTGGCACCATAGAGTGGCGCTTAGGTGCTTGAAGCTGGCGTTGAGGCACCAGTTTGCCATTTCTTTCTTTGCTCGCCTCCTTTTCACTCCATTTTCACTCCAATTTACTCCAAATCTCCTACCATTTATACCTGCAAGAAAAACAAGAAAATACTCTTTTTTAAAGTGTAATTTCATTCAAAAATAGGTCCTAAATGTAAAGGGAGTTAAGCATGCTAAAAGACATATCAAAGGTGTAGGAACTAACTACACTTAATTTATTTGAGTATCGAGTGAGATCTTAGGGTTAGAACGCGGACGGTTCACGGGTTACGAATGATCGGGGATGATGAACAAATGACGTCCATTTGCACGTGTATCAAGTAGAGAAAAGAGATCGGGTTGGACGAGTAGGTGGAACACGAACCATGGATCGACTCAACGTCTGACGTGTCATGAATGGGAGTGCACCACATGGGTTTTTGATGGATACAAGGATCTAAACAACACAGAGTTAGATAAATTGGAAAATTAGGGTTTTTTTATTTAATTAAATACAGAAAATGATATTTAAATTAAAATATTAATATCTTGATGTAGAAAAATCATAAGAATAAAATAAAAATAACTCTGTGCTCATTGAACAAAGGATAATTTACTGAACCAAAAATTTAAAAATATTTATAAAGTATTTTATTTTAATTTAATTAAAAACCTCAGTGATAAATTTAATTATAAATAATTAAATTCATATCATAATTTCATGAAATTTTGAGGGCTTATTCCTAATGACCACCTTAGGGATGTTCTATTATTTTTCCAAGGTCAGAGGATTCCCCTAGCATTAAAAGCCATAATTTTCTAGGAATTCACCTCTATTTTAATTTAAAAATTATAAAAAAATAATAAAATAAAAACCATAAAAATAAAAAATCAAGTCTGTTGTGTTCACTGTGGCCAGAGGACCTCGAGAAAAATAAAAAAAAATGTATTATTAAGTATTTTTCTATTTAAAAAAATAATAAAAATTAAAGTATGTAAATACAACTCAAAAAATTATAAAAATACCTCTAATTAAAGAAAATAACATTAGGATGTTTTCATAAACTTTCAAAGACAGAAATGTTATTTTTAATATAAAAATTATTTTTAGGAAATTAGTACTTTTTGTTTAAAATAATTATAGAAAATAAAATAAAAATCAAGTTTGGGGTGTTATTTGGGTCAGAAGCACCTAGGAGGAATAAAATTAAAGTCAAAATAAAAATTTTTATTTCTAGTTATTTTCTTAATTAAAAATAATTAAATAATTAAAAATTACAAAATATACAAATATATCTCAAAATGTCAAAAATTATTCCTTGATAAAAAAACAACTTAGAAATGCTTTTGCAAATTTTTAAAATTATAAAAATATATTTTAAGTAGTTAAATGTATTTTTCTATATTTATTTTTGAAATAATTATAAAAATAATATAAATCATAAAAAGGTATGGGTTCCAAGGTACTTGACACGGGAACCATGTGGACTATTATCGATTAGCTCGTGTCTCCTACCTTAATTCTAGATTTTTTACGTTGATGTATAACATTAGAACCACACATGTATATATGGAGTCTGACAGCATTTTTTACTTTCTAGGATATGTTGCCAACCCAACGACACCCATCTGTATTATTTATTTATACTTGATTGATTTACTTTGTGCGGTACGTTATTATTTCCGCTTTCTTTGATTGTCGTTTGTCTAGGAATCCTGCAAAATCTAATTTAGGCTCTTTAAGGACCTAAAATTTCTCCTTTTCAAAATCATAATAATAAAAAATTAAGGTTAATCAAATTATAGGAATAAAAAATTTTAACTATTTAAAACCCGAGTTTTACTTTTCTGCAAACCTTCAGGCAAGTTTTAAAATAGTTTGCATAGCATGGATTTCTCCTCAGTCATATCTAATAGATAATTGTATCATTCTACATGTTTCGGGGATAAGCCCTCATGCTTCTTCAACATGGCTGGTTGAGCATAAGTTTTCTTCTTAGGTTATTGTCTAGCACGATTAGGGTGTAGAGGCTTCCGTGACTAAGATAGGGTATAAGTCCTTTGTGAGTGCCTTTACCTTGTAACAAACCTCTCTTTTCTTTTCTTTTATTTGGTGGGTATAAGTCTCATACCTTTGAGCTCTATATACGATGGGTTATAAGACTTAGAAGTTTTTTGTCTTGGTCTTAGAGATACCATGATTCCCTAAGAAGACGTAATTCATGAATTATTGACAAGGGATCCTTGGTCGGGTTTGGTCAACTACCTTCAAAAACAGTTAAATTTAAGGTCCTAATAGCTTGGGATGTCAATTCTTTGCTATCCTAACCTAATTATCTCTACTCAAGTAGGATTTCTCCACCTCTCTTTTGTTTAGCCCATTTGAGCTCATTCATCCTTTTTTGACTTTGTTGATGCCATCTTAATGACCTCTATTATTGAAAGATCACAGCCCATTTGGGATACAATGATTCACCCTTTGCTCTTATGACTCAATTAGGTCTTCAAGCATAGGGATGTTCTTATCAAATCAACCTGGTTATTTCCCAGGACTTGCTTGTTGGTGTGCTGCCGTCCTTTTGTAGATGTGAATGATTCACCCTCTCCTATGTGACTTGGTATATGCTCCCAAGATAGCAAGATGTTTTTGGTCAAAATAACCACTTTTTATGACCTATCCACCATTTATTATGGTAATGCAAGCAAGTTCTCCTCTTTCAAGAGTATTCTTGGGTATCCCCCAAGATGTAAACCTCAGAACAAAAATGTTCTTTTTTTGTTATCTTGTTGTGGATGGCATATGTAGGGATTCTTTTTGTGGATATTATGTTTCGAGAAATTTCAATCTAATTTTGTTTGGGTGTATACTATCAACCTATCACACAATGATTTTCTTATATAAGCCAGTCATGTTTCTTTTAAAACTTGATTGTTTATTTTAATTATATATCCTTCTTTTAGATTCCTCCACTTCGGGTCATTTCTATGATTCAATAAGGGGATTTACTTGAATTATAGAATGACATATAAATAGTCAAACTAATGACTACTGTTCATTTAAAATGAACAAAAAATAAATAGATTATAAGATGTTAGAAAATGAGTTAAAAATTTGAGATTTATCAATTAAGAGAAATTAGAAATTCAAAATCCTTAAGAAATATTTTTAACAAGATATAGTAATTCTCAATAGAGATAGAAAAAGAAAAGAGAAATTAAAAAAAAATGTAAAAATATATAAAAAAGGAAGAGAACATGTTAAAAAGGTGAAAGCCTTGATTTTCAAAACAAATGGTCCAATTTCTTGAGAAGAAGCTTAAGGTGAGCGAGAATAAAAAATTGGTGTATAATGTATCTCCTAACTAATAAAACTAAAGTTTTTTAGGAAAATACTTATGATATTATATTCATGGGAAATGCTAAGTAAAGTTGAATTGATTAGTTAACTCTTAAAAGATTTAAAATATCCTTAGAAAGTGAAAGTATTCAAATATCCAAATTTAAGAATTTTGAAATTTTCTTAGAAACATGTGTATGAGAATTAAAGAAAGAGCCAGGTTATTTGACATTAATATAAATTTATCATAAAATGACATTTACAAACTTGTATAAATCTGAAAGTCCCAAGTGAAACTGCACACACCATTTGAGTTCAATTTTGAAATGTGAATTTAATTAGATGAGTAATAAGTTAGTTTGGGGAGATTAATGTGCTATGAATTCAAATAATTTTATTTCTTCGAGTCTTATCTTCAGTATAAACATTGTGCTTCTTTTTATCTATTGTCACATCTTCTTTCATGACAAAGAAAGCCTATCAAGGATGTTCCTACCAATTAGCGGACTATAAGGGTAGAATGTTTGATGCCTTAGATTAATGGGTCTTGCCTAAAGAAACATTGTTTATCCAAGGATAATATGTTTAAAACTCTATAAGGTCAAATTACTATTGAATCTTTGAAACTTTAAATGAAATTTTGAATTCTTCATCTATTTAATTCAAGACTTGATTTATTTTGAATTTACCTCAAACTAATTTTGATGAAATCTCAAATCCTACTATCATTTCTAAACTCATAAACGTTAAAAAAAAACAAAACATTCCACTCCATCAAGATCTAATTTCAAAAGTTTGGAGCCAATCTAATTTCTAAGATCTCCTAACTTAAAATTTCAAAACACAAGTTTTGAGCTTTTAGACAGCATCCAACTCTTCATTTTCTTGATTACAATGTAATGTCATCACAAAAGCTCATTTTCTCTTCCAAGAGTAATGTTTGTTTGGATGTTGTTCAGACACATTTAATGAAAAATCCAGACATCAAGTCTGAAATGGGATCTGAAGATCTCGACAGGCTTTGCGATAGCCCAATAATAATTTATCTCAAAAGAGTTCTTAAAGTAATAACTCTAATCACTTTCTTTGCAAATAAAACACCTAAGGGCTCATCTCTGAAAAGAGAGTAGGAAAGGACCAACACATTTTAAATATGTTAAAAACTTACTAAGAAGCTTGCTGAACTCTAAATTGAGTCTGAGACCACAAAACTGCATTCACAAAAATATAATGGAGAAACTAGAACAAAAAAAAGCTAGAGGACGTACACCAAGATAGCTAAAAAAGCCAAATCTTTAAGAGCATAATGCACACCAGTTAAGGAAAATTATATATCTATATAGACTTCTTTGACAGTAAGAGATAGTGGATCAAAAAGTACCCTTTTTATTGAATTATCATCGAAAGGGCCATAACAAATCCCTCGTCTGCATCCTCAGACTGAGTTTGATGATCAACCTATAAGTCGCAGACAATATAACAAATAAAGCTTTGAAAACATTGAAAGTTTGAGAGGATGTTCAGTTAATATATTGGAAGGATTACAGCTTCACACAAGGGTGTTTATTAATTTAGAATAAAAGCATATTATCGAAGTTATATGTGAACTCTATACAATAGGTCGATAGGGCCTTCTAAAATAACAAACCTTTTTGGAACCCACAAGATGGATGAATGAGAAAGGTAGAACTACTTTATAGTTTGGATGTTGTCATAACCCCGAGAGGTACAAAGTTATATCCATGTTCAAGGAGATTATATTCCACCAGTGATCTTTTTGTTTGGTCTTGCTTGTAAGAAAGTGTGATATAGTATTTGGTAATGAAATTAGCATGTTGAGTCCTAGTTAATTTAGTGGAGCACATTCTATCCCCTTGTCCATAGGTTCAATTTCCGTTATCAATGGAAACAATGCCAACTTAGACAAGAATCACATACCATCCACCCACTAGTATAGACTTCTATTACCTTCAGAAAAATGAGAAGTTCAAAAAAACCACTTGGTTACCTCCGAGATACAACACTATAGAATGTCAGACCATTGGAGCTTTAAAGTTCAGATGTAGATGATGCTCAAATGTTTTGCCTTCACATGTTTATGAATGTCACTGTTTATTATGTGTTATGTATATGAAAAGTGGTGTTTGACATTCTAGTCATATGAATTTATC
The DNA here is from genome assembly GCA_003013225.1 of Phalaenopsis aphrodite. Lineage (NCBI taxonomy): Eukaryota > Viridiplantae > Streptophyta > Magnoliopsida > Asparagales > Orchidaceae > Phalaenopsis > Phalaenopsis aphrodite. Next base: position 38,871 of record NEWO01001348.1, on the reverse strand, counting down.
ATCATCAATGAATATGTTTATAAATTAATCTATGTTCTTTTGTTCTAAAGAGCGAGATCTTTTCTGCCTGAATGATATGATGTTGAATGAGACTTGAGTCTTCATCAATGTTATGTTTAGATGACATATAAAATAACAACTTCTATAGTTTTAGAATCTTAAGATTGACACTGGTTTGGAAACTTCTAGGAAAATAAATTCCAATGAACCGTAAAAATAGCCAACATTTTTGAAATTAAATATTTACGACATTGACTAACGACATTTTAAAAATTAGCTACAACACCAACACAACAAATGAAACATCAATCAAGAACAACAAAAAATAAACCCTTTAAAGATAAAAATATAACTAAGGTTTGTCAATAGTACGGAAATTGTCCTCAGACTATCCTGATTGTTTTTTTTGGACAAGGTGTAATATCTTCCGAGGTGTATTATGCCTATATACAATTGGAAAACTCACAATTAACCTGGGAGTGGAAAAAATCATTCAGAAAATAAGTATAAAGTTTTCATGAAACAAACAAAATGCACACAATGAATTGTTGCCCTCACTTTTAGTTAAGTTTTAGTTTTTCCTCTTTAGTATCCTAAGGTCTAGCCATAGGACTTCCTGTTAACTATTCCTAGAAAACTAGAAAAGAAACCCTCACCAATGTTAACTATTCCTAAGAGGATGTCCAGCAGGGTCCTCCAGATCTTAAGGCAATTCAAGAATCAATAATTGAAGGAAAAGTTGAAAAGCTCAGGGTCAAGATTTTTGAATTGGCTCGGGAACATGGAGTCTCCATTGATGATGATAAGGACTTTGGCTATAATGATTACCTCGAAGAAAATTTCATGGATGTTCATGTCATTGAAACCAGAACCGCTACATCTACACGAGAGGCTCAACCTCTCGTCAAAGAGAACGTCGTAGATGATCTGCTCTGGGCTATCCTCCTAAGGGATGAGCAAGTCAGCCAACTGGAGCAAAGGATAGAAGAGATGACCGCAACCATGATCGCCATGGCCACATTTCAAGGATAATCTCAACCCCCACAGTTAGCATCTCCAGAGTTCAACATATTACAGATGAAAGAAGAGAAGTTGCCTCAGCAAACAAGGATGAGCAACTAAAGAAGGATTCTCCATCGAGTGCCATGCCAGAGAAGGAATTTAAGCAAATGGTTGAGCAAGTTCGGGATGCCTTAACCCAATCTAAGGGTGGTGCATCAGTTTTAAAGGGTAGACCTTACCTGGAAGAATTTGATGACGTACCCTTCCCCAAGGGTTTTGTGTCCCAAAAATTTAAGATATTTGATGGGACTGGAAATCCCACACAACACATAACACATTTTCGAGCCAATTGTGGCAACAAAAGAAGTAACGAAGCTTTACTCTTCCAACAATTTGTCAGCAGCCTGTCAGGGATTGCTTTCGATTGGTATGTTGATTTACCCAATGGATCAGTTAAGAAATTTGCTGACCTGGAACTATTATTTGTGTAGAGATTTTCCTGAGCGCAACACGATGTTTCTATAGGAGAGCTCATTATGAAAAAGCAAATGCCCAACAAAACTTTGGTGGATTTCATCTTGAGGTGGAGAAACCTTAGCATGAAGTGTGAACCTCTGCTACAGGAACACCACGCAATTGAGATTTTACTCAAAAGCATTCATGGGCCAGTAGCTTTCATGCTCAAGGGACTCAGCATCAAATCCTTCAAGAAGCTACTTAGCAAAGCCAATAGTCTTCAAGAAGAAATCAAACATATGAATTCTAACGAGAAATCCAAGGCAACCAGAGTATTTGAAAAGAAGTCAGGAACATCAGTGACTGTCGATAAAAGGAAACAACTAATGAAGATATACCCAGAAAATCCTCGCCAATGCTCAAAAACAGAGTAGCCAGTCCGACCAGCGATCGCCTCAAGGAGGATCATCCTGAACAGAGAATAAAAGAACATCTTTGGCAGAATGACAGAAAATGGTGTATTCTTTCAAAGATGAAGCTGTATCCAAAATGTTCAAAAGTCTGATGAAGAAGCCTGAGTTCAAACTACCAAATCCATAAAAACCCGAAGAGGTTAATAAGAAGGATGAACCAAATTATTGCTCATACCATAGGTTGCTTGGACACCTATAGAAGATTGTTTCGTCTTCAAGGATTGACTTGAGAGAAATCTTAAAGAAGGGAATATAACTGTCCCGAGAGAATATTTAAAAGAACCTGAAAAAGGTTCCATAAATATGATTTTGGTTGACCCAATCTCTTTGATTGATCCATATACTAGAGAATATGAATGGAGTACGACTCAGGATAAGCTTAAAAGGGTCCTAAACCAAATTCATGATGCATCAAAATAATCTTCCGCATATACTGAAGAGGATGAATGGAATGCAGTCTGGTGCAAATTGTCCAAGAAAATATTGAATTAAATCTAGAATGCTTCAAAACAAGCCTCCGTTCGGAGTCTTCAGCCTGCCAAGCCCGAGATGAAGATTTCACCAGGAGATTCACCGTCAAAGATAACGAAGAAGAAGAACACCACTACAAAGACTGATAACACAAGGGATAGGATAGGGGCTACCTCTACTAGATTAGTTGTTTCTGATTTGGGGAAGAAAATCCTCAAACCCCTGACTTTGAATGATTATCTTTTTACCCCTCTGGGGTCTTATGAATATAATGATTGTGATTTTGGCTACATTTTAACTGTTTTTGGTGAAAACTTAACTAATGTTGACCAATATAGCCTCAATCTCAATTCTCAAAATGATCCTCAAATTGTACTTGAGTCCAATGAACTCGCTAACAAGACCGAAGAAGACATTGATGATACCACTTGCGACAGCACCGAGAGTGAGAAACCAATTCTCGAGCACCACGGTGCACCTCTTGCCATCAACTTAGATCTTTCCGACAAAGAAGAAACACCGGAAGATTCGACAATGATATCTTAAGAAGAAAAAATTGCAGAGGTGAACTTAAGAAGTGGGAGAGTATTACCCTCAAGAATAGCTCCAACAGATAAAGAAAAACAAATATTTACTCGAGAAGAACTGCCTCCACCTCCACCAGTGGAAGAACCACATAATCAAGAGAAAATTGGAGGATCATACAAAGTGGATTACAACGTGCTAGCTCATCTTAGGAAATTGCTGGCCAAATTTAGCATCTACGATGCTCTGATCCTATCAAAGGAGATGACAAAGTCTCTGGTTACAGCCTTGCTTGACCCAGAGATTTGTTTAGCCCAATTGGCCATCACATCCTCGGATGAAGTTTGCTTGTTGAAGGAACAGTCTGGGGTAACCTTCACAAATGAATATTTGTTGCTTGGTACCTCCGACCACAATCGTCCACTCTACATCTCCGTTAGCATTGGTAGATTTGTGTTGTCCAGAGTCTTAGTAGATTCTAGAGCATCACTTAACTTGATGAGTCTACGAACATTGACCTATTTGGATATTGAAGCTCAGGAACTTACGGCCGATAAAATGATGTTAAGAGGATTCAACCAAAAGGTAGAGAGAGCCCGTGAATCCATTACATTGCTTACGAAGGTTGGAGAACTAGTAACAACTGCTAAATTCCATATCATCGACGCCGAGACCTCTTTCAATGCTTTACTTGGTCGACCGTGGATTCATGAACACAACATGGTTCCGTCGTCTCTACACCAATGCATTAAGTATCACAAACAAGGACAAGAACATTGCATTAAGGGAGATTTACAATCATTTTTAGTGCATGAAGTTGGTATTCATGAAGATGCTGCCTACTACTCACCTCCAAAGAAAACTATTTTCTCACATGAAATTGTCAAAAATAAAAGTGAAGATTTAAAAAAATCACAAAGAGGAGGCCATTCAACTCCACTTCAAAAATCTTCCACCACTCTTTTGCAACAAGTTTGTGGAGGTTCTTTTAGTTCGCGTACCCGAGGTCGAGGTCAGGGAGGTGGACAAGGAAAAACTAAATTAATTGTTGAAAAAACTAGCCAACCATCAACATTGGTGATGAAGATAGTTCTGATGAAATAATGATGAGAAAATAGAACAAACCTCAATATGAGATATCCTTAGAAGATGCAGAGAAAAGAGAATATGAGACAATGTATGATCGGATAAACCATTATTTTAACACTATGACTTTTACTCTGATTCTTCCTCAAAAGGTCGAGAGTTTAGAGGTCAAGGAAGTCCGTAGCACTGATTCAAAGTCGATCAAGTTTTATCGTGCTTCTACCTCTACTGATCTTGAAAATCATGTAAACTTGGATGATGATCTCAATGAATTAATGGAATTGCCTTTTTGTTATTTTTTGCCTTGTGTACAAAATTTAATTCATTAGGGACATTTTCCAAAACAAATATCAAAAGATAAATTACAACTTTTTGAAAAATTATGGAATGTTAAAAGTTGAACTCCAAACTTGAAAGCGCGTCTCAGATTTGGTACAATCGGGTCAGTCAATAGTTCGGAATTTTGTATGATTGTTACTATTGAATCAGAAGGGGATTTCCTCGATATGGAAGATGAATCTACGGATCAACTAATAAAAAATGCTCCGCCAGAATTTGAGGAGGAAATTAAATCAATAGTTGATGAATTGAACAAAATTAACCTTGGGACTGAAGAGCAAAGCCGACCTACATTTATAAACTCAACGATGAAGAATCTTTACAACTGATTAAATTGCTAACTGAATTCAAAGATTGCTTCACATGGAGCTATGATGAAATGTCAGGACTGTAAGCAGTGGTTGTAGTTCATAAACTCGGGGTAGATAAAGATGTGACCGCAATAAAACAAGCTCCCAGAAGAATGTGTCTCAAAATAGAGCAGCAAGTCATTGGCAAGGTGAAGAAATTAATAGATGCTAGCTTTATAAAAGAAGAGCAATACCCCAAATGGTTAGCTAACATTGTCCCAGTTCAGAAGAAAAATGGACAAATTCGTGTTTGTGTCAACTTTAGGGATTTGAACAAAGCGTGTCCAAAAGATGAATTCCCATTACCAAAGCCAGAAATGAT